>JAGDQO010001043.1:0-78482 GCA_018342035.1 Solanum appendiculatum | reverse complement strand
TAAAGGTGATATTTTTTTCAGTTCAGTTAAGCTATGACTGGTAACTGACATACTTTAGCATCCTACAACCACTCAATTAACAAGTAATAGTTATAGGTTCGATGAACCAGGTTCAACAATAATAAATGAATACGATTACAAGTAGTAACGAACACAACGATGTGCTCTGGAAAACCTCCTTGCTCAAGGGAGTAGAAGACCTATAGTGTTGTAGGGCTTTTAGCAACCTTCAATAAACTTCAAAGAGCGATTTTAGATTACAACTCAATAATCAAATGAACTAACTCTAATACCTCGAACACTTCAGTTTACTCCAATTAATAAACTCAACAAAGACTTATAAGTACTCTAGTCTCTAGAATTCTACAAACCAACATTCAGCACACATACTGACTCTTGCTTAACAAACAAAATTTCAACATATATGTGAACAGAGCCTTAACTTTCTACATGTCAACATGCCTAATATGGCCAAAATATTTTTACTTGAAATTTCTTGTCTTCGTACTTCGTATGTCTATTTGTTGAAGTCACAATATTCATAGCAGTCCTTTGAGTTAAGTATTCATAATATTTCACATCACTATAGGAATCTTTACTTGAAATTCCTAGAAGTCACGGGTTATAAATGAAAACAAACGGCCATAGTATGGTCGCGCTTGTATATATGAATACATAGGCAACATAGTCATAAGATAAAACAAGAACTAGCACTTGAATAACTAGATATCATGTTTATTGAAATTAAGTGCTATATAGAGATTCTACTTGAGTGGCTAAATGATCTTTGTCGTAATTTACTTATTATAGGCCTTTAAGGCAGTACTTGATAAAAGCTATCTTTAACGATGGGAGGGTATTCATAGGTTTCTGTTTGACATATATGTGCGACACTATTCTGTGCACAAGATTAAGACTGGACCATTCATAGTGAGCCCAAAGATATGGCACAAATGGCATGCGGGCAAGACCCTCATAGCAAGCCCACAGAGGCCCAAGATATGGCACATACCAGTACATGTTGCATACGTATTGGCGTTCCTATGTTCAGGGGTACTGCATTTATACAAATGCAGGATCAAGTATACAGGTTACCAAACCCTCCACATTAGGCAGTTGTTGCGTATTCAACGAAGCAGTTGGTAAGCTCCATTCCTATTTTGAGCCAAGAGATGTCTAATATTCTTAGTCATAGTTTGGATATGTCGGGGCCCTGCCCCAATAATCTAGCATATTACGGTTATAGATTCTATTAGAGGCTTCGTAGAACATCTAAAGTTGTCATATGTAATTATAGTTTCAGTTGTCGATTATATTAGTGTGGCCAGTGTCCGCCCTGACTTATGTATAGCTCATTATTATTGTCTTATGTATAACGATGTATCCTCTTAGCACTAGTCATTTGTATAGCAGGTGCTCATACGGACCCTTGTCCACCCCTTGCGATTAGGGGCGTGACAGTGATGAAGATGATAGAAGTATAAGTATTGTGTAGATCATTTTTGTAGACAGTAGCCTCAGCCATTTCCAGAAAAGCAATGGTGGTCTCGGATAAAGTGTGCCTGCCTCAGTCAACAGGTGGTCTGAATGTGATAAATATTTGTTTATGGAATAGAGCTACTATTGTAAAACATTTATGTGTTGTTGCCATGAAGAAGGATTGTTTGTGGAACAGATGGAAGCACTGGAGATAGCCAAGACTGCTGCTTGAGTAGTTACGAAAATCCTGGAGACGAGGCTCTCTTTCTTGGTTTGCAAAGCATATATATATATATACAAGGGGACCTTATATATGTCTAAGCTCTCACAAATATAATCCAGCATAGTGGGAAGTTTAGTATCAAGAAACTGTATACTGTTTGAGGCCTCCACTTCAGAAAGTGCCTTGGAAGAGAATGACTGTTCAGTCTCAATTGCATCCCAGATACAAATTCATATTATGGGTTGCTGCTGCACATGGGAGAATGTAAACTGTTGATAGCTAGACTGCTGAAGTTTGGCATACAAGTACCTCAAACATGTTTATTATGTGGCCTTGAGGATGAGCTGTTTGAGCATTTGTACTTTGCTTGTCCTCACACAAGGGCATTGTGGATAAGGCTGCTAGCTTGGCTTGGATATGTTAGGTTGGAGACTGGACAACAGAGGTAAAATGGATATGTGAAGGAATCACAAAGAGATTTGTACACTTGGAGCATTGTCAATTCTTTTTTATGAAATTTGAACCTTTATAAAGTTCTAACTCCAAGTTTTATTTATTGGCATTTATACATTATCTTTTTGGAGTTTGAAATAGAAATAACGAGGGAAATAATGTTAAATGACTATACTCATAATACCTCATGATAAAATACATATAAGTGAAGTAATGATAAAATATATGTGTTTTTAGATAGATATCATAAGTAAAATAGATACCTGAAATAATGTGAAAATGATTATTTCATTCCTGATACCTTTTTAAAACTCTGGACTATAACAATATCTTGGAGTTCGAACGTATCTTGCTATACAAAATTTATCAACAAGTGAAATTTTAGGGCAATGTCATGGAGTTCAAACACATCTTGCTACATATAATTTATCGACAAGTGAAATTTCAAGTAATATCACAGAGTTTGTTTTTATACAATTTAAATTCCAATTTTTTGTTATGGGCTTTAATAATAATAAAAATACTAGCTAGTTCAATCTTATAAAAAGGGGAAACACACTATTAAGAGAAATTAGCTATGGACAAATTTCGTAGCTTATTCGATTTTACAATGAATTATAAAAAAATTCAGTTAGCTACAAATAATTTAGCAATGAATTTGACGCACGAGTAACCTGAGCAGTTAGAGTGACCTTGAGACCTTGTCTGAACACCATGGGTCTAAGGCAACTCACAGGATTTCGTCTTTGCTATAGTATTGGCCCTTTGGCTCGTGGTTGATTTTTCTTTTAGTAGGCATTTTCTGAAAAACAAAGTAACACAAGGGTTGGAACATTTCTTAGGGCTCAACTCTATTGAACAATCTACAATATGAAAAGGAGATTTACATTCTTAAATATTTGGTAGCCTCTTAACTATAAATATGACGTGCTTTACACTCATAATTAAGATTTTACTAGACACAAATTTATAGATTACGTAGGACATTTAAATACAGACCTCTAATACCAAGTTTTCCATGCTCCGACCATAAGCATAGGCAAGACCAACACTCGATGACTTAACTTGCTTGAATGAATCATCTATATGACATAACTTATAACATATGAGAAAAAATAAATGAAGTTGATGAATATCATAAGAGCATTTCTTTTAAAAAATATTTTCATTCCAAAGCTTTTGTTAAATCACAAAAATGAAATGTCCGATTGATAGAAGGATTTGCAAATTTTACATCATAAATGAATATACTAGACTCGATTAATCTATGAAGCCTCTAACATAAATAAATAAATAAATTGTTTTACTAGGACAAGTCCCTCGGCAAACCTATAAGCAAAACTAGAAAAGATGAAAAAAGGACACACCCCGTAATTAATAAGTCAGACCTCGAGGCATCATGTAGGATTCCTTTGAACCAACAAAATGATCTTAATCTTATGTTGACATGCATAGTTTGATCAAGCATTGTCTCGTAGACATGTGTCGTCTCAATTCTCAATACTACTCTAAGCTAGCGTTTGGCCTCAAGTTTCTACGTATTTTTACTAAATAATATTTGGGCCAAGTTTTTCCCAAGTTAACATCCTGTGTTTGGCCCCAAGTTTCCCAAAATATATTTGACTATTTCATGATTTATACCCATAAATTCTAAAAACTACTAAAAGTATCCATAAGTTTGTATTATCGATTTATAATGAATATGTTCCGTTAAAATAACCTTATAACATAATTGATAACAATCAATAACAACAAAATAACAATATAGGCAAGAACAATACATTAATGCATATTCAAACTTGTCATTGATTCGGTTATAATTATAACAACCTCCGGAGGAGATAGTAACAAACTATTCCTTTATATAATCTTCCCACATTCTATGAACAATCTCTTCCCGACAAGCTTTTATTTCTAGATCATATGACTGAGAAGACGAAATAATATTGTTACTCAGAGTCGATTGTTCGTCATCTTCATCAGTAACCATATCATCACGTTCATGTTCATTGAAAATTTCATCATTGCTTTGATTTTCACGCAAGAAATTATGTAATACGGCACAAGCAACTACTATTTTCACTTGCATATCTAATTCATAGTTGTTCATGCTTTGTCGTAGTATTCTGAATCTATTAAAAAAATTGTTCTTTTTTCTCAATTTTATCATTCAAATTAGAACTCGAACTTTTTCGGAGGAGGTAGTAACAAACTATTCATATAGATATATATTAGTAGGAGGTAATAAATGATGATATTTTTTTATAAAATATAAAAGTTTGGAGTAATTTTTAAATTTTTTAAAGTTTCCAAATATTTCTCAAGTTCCCAAAAACTAGCTTTTTCTAGTATTTGGGAACTTAGAATTCTTGGCAAAAAAACTTGCCAAGTTATGTGGCCAAACGCCAACGGCCAAATTTTTCCCAAATATTCCCAAATAAAACTTGGGGTCAAACGGGTCCTAAGAAAAAGCTGAAAAAAGACTCGTAATTATGTTTAGATCCATAAGCTCATCTTTTGGAAACAATCTCTCTATCTTCAGAGGCAGAGCTAAGTGGGGATTCGTGGGTTCGAACGAACCCAGTAGCTTTTTCTTAGACTCTGTATTTATATTAAAAAAATAAATAAATATATATGTATATCAACTTAAGAACTCTTTAACAAAATCGATTGATGGATCAATTGTAAGATCGGCCATGAAAATACTTTCCATACTAGTGTTGTGGATTCGAAAATATTTTTCTCTTTTATCCTAAAATTTAGAATCCCTAAACTCCTAATCTTGGCTCCGCTTCTATGACTATCGTGTGAGCTATTACAATGAATCCTTGATATACGTTATTTTGCTAAAAGTTAAGATGGGCAAAATAAAGAAAGGTAGACATGTTAGTACTAATATTGTTAGATTCACAGTTTCTCTTGAGCAACACATGGGTGAATGTCATAAAGATGGCAAACAATATCTTCAAGCCTTGTGATACACGTTTAGGATTACACTCACTCGTACATTACTCAACAAAACATCTGCTTTAACGATCTTCCAGTAAATTCTGGAACAACCAATTAAAATATTAACAGAAAACATTTAAATCAGATCATGATTACTCAAACAAATTAAAATGCATCAATCCCTTGATAGAAACAATCATTATATTAGTACTAAGGGGTCGTTTAGTAGCGGGATAAGAAGCAACTTATTAATGTATTAATTTTTGTGTAACTTATACATACTTGATAGATAGATAGGAAATAAGTTAATAATGTGTAAAATTAATACGACATTTTGGTTGACAATTTAGAAATCTGCATAACTAATACATAGAGGTGGCAATTGATTGGGTTGAGTCAAATTTAGGTGGGTCATGATGGGTTAACACAACAATTGGGTCAAGACCCAACCCCACCCAAATTTACTTGGGTCAAAACGGGTTAGGTAATGAGTTTATATAACGGGTCAAGACCCAACCCAATCCAATTTTTACTAAACTTAATTGTTTTATTTGTTCTTTTAAACTATTCTAGCAGTTAATAAAATTATTATTTTTCTTTATTTTGACTATATATAACATATTAAATTTTAAAAGAAAATTATTAAAAATTATTTTGATAAGATTTCTTAAGGTTACATGTCAGACCAATTTTTAATGGGTTGAAATGAAAAAGATTAAGCTAATGAATGGACAGGTCAATAACCTGTCCAAACTTAAACGGATTGGGCGGGTTGGATTTAATTTTCCCACCCCTACTAATACATATAAGATAAGTTATGAGAATCTATGTATTATTTTATGCATAATTGAAGATGAAATAACTAACTAATCCTACATAAAATAACACATATAACTCATAATTAGTTCTTACATCACTAATACCCACATAACTCTAACGAGCTATCATATTTTCATAAAATCTTGTTTACACATTTGGTCAATCACAAGAATTAATATTATTAGATGCACAGTTTCTCTTGGACAACACATGGGCGAATGTCATAAAGAAGGCCAACAATATATTCAAGCCTTGCAATACTACACGTTTAGGATGAGTCTCATTCGTACATTACTCAACAAAAGATGCGTTTTTACAACTAAATCAAAGCAGTATCCCTTGATAGAAACAATTCATTGTATTAGTAGTATGATTTTCATAAAATCTTGTTTACACATTTGGTGAATCACAAGAATTAATGGTTTGATGAGTCATTGCAACAACCAAGAATTTTTAAACTGCACAAGAGCACTGTCCCTAAAACTCTGTACTCTTGCTAAACAAAAATGTGTGCAAAACAATCCCATCCCAAATCCAGCACTAACTCTGCTGGTTTTCAACAAATAACAACCTTGTGAACATTCCACCCCTTTCCCCTGTACAACTACTCCCCATGCCTTGGTTATCCCTTCTCCTTCTTCCTCTACAATTTTCTCATCCTCACTTCCAATTTCTCCAACAAAGATAAGCCCATCTGGTGATCTCTTCTCCCATTCACTTTTCATCATCGGCCAATCTTCCTCCACCGCTCTCTCCGTCTTGATCTTCACTTCTCCTTTTCCATCCTCTGCGTATATCTGAACCAACAATGGCGCTTGTTTCAAGTTCTTCACAATATCCAGCACTGATTCCTTCATCCATTCGTCAATCTGACCCGATAATACACCTACCGTTTTCTTATCCTCTTTGATAACTCCTCCTACTCCTCCGCCGCATGAATTTGATAAGGACAGAGAACCCGAAACACCACGATGAGAAGAAGCCCTTTTCTTAATCTGCTTAGAAACTGAGAGACAAGTGTTCAAGTTCAAATTGGAAATCGGATTCGGTTGGTTTACCGGAATCAATGAATGGGTTCTAGGGTGAATCATTAGCGATGCCATTTTTGAGCAGATTTTCCGGGAAAAAACTGTTCCCCTGTAAAGAAGATGATGAATCTATAAACCAAAAAATTTGGGAAAAGCTGAGTAAGAATGGAGTCAAATTTGGTGTTCCGAATCAGAAGGGATTAGCTTGGTTTTTGGGCGGTTATATTAACAAGAAAAAGCCTCGCCCATTTTAAAGGACCGTGTCCGAATGTATTTAGGACTATGAGCCAAAGTAAATTGATAGGAGTAAGAAATTGCTCGGAACAAGCAATAATAGTTACGGACTACTTTGTTTTTCCATGAGTCAATGTATTTTTTCACGCGTTTAAAATATGGAAAGTAGACTATTACTTTTTTTGGTCAAAGGGATGGTATAAACTAAAACGAATACAGTAGTATTATTATGTTGTGTAATTTTGTTTTTCTCCCAGAATATTGAAATCTCTATACGTTTCTCTTTATATCGATAAGTAGGGGCGGATATGGTATAGTATATACTGATTTACTGTATTATATTGAAAATTTTAATATCATGGGTTTGGTATTATATTATTTGATTTTGATATAGTATATGATATACATTTTAATTTTTTTTAGTATTTAATATTTAGATATAATATACCCAAATACTGAAATTGAATTTACGATGTAAAATCATAATAGGAAATCATGAGATGAAATTGAAGTTTTGTTTGGATATGCAATTTGAAAATTTTATATTGTATGTTTTCTCATAAATATAAAAACCAAATAAGTTGTAAAACTATTAAAATTATCCCAATTCTTTATATAAATCTTGTCAAATAAGCAAAAGTTTATAAAATCACATAATATACTATCACAAAGCTATTCTAAAAAAATACAACATTTATTGATCAAACCTTAGTTCAATTTAAAAATAAATTGAACATAAATTGTAGTGTTCAAGTTGTTTTCAATTAATATCACCATGGTTAGTCTTGTCCACTAAATATAATGATGAATTTTTTTTTTTATTAAACGTTGATTTGAATGAAGTAGTAATAAATTTGATAAAAAAATAATGAATTTGGTGAGTATAAATTGCAAAATAAGAATTGATTTGAAGTAAAAATAAATTTTATATATGAGATATAAATGGTTTAAAAAGTAATGAGATGAATTATAAATTTTATTTAAATATGAAATAAATGGTTAGTAGATATAAATTAAATATGAGGATTTTTTTTAATGAAATATAAACTTTTGGGTCAATTTTTGTATTTGAAAAATCCCAAAGCATGGTTTGAAATTCTCAAATCAATGTCCAAACGTTGATTTTATCTCATGATATGAAATCGCATGTCCAAACGCCTACTTAGAAGTTGAAATGTTGAGTACTCTAGTTTGATCAAAATGTATTATAAATGTAATTGATCAACAAAATGAGTTGTTTGTACTTTCTTTTGAATATAAATTTCTACATGTGTAATATGTTAGTATGATACAATTGAAACATTTTTTGAATTATAGAAGTCATAATACTCTATTATACGAGTATAATTAGTCTAAGTTGAACAAACTATGGTTACTAATTCATCAAACCAAAAAATATCGAAATCAAACTTCAATGTACCAAACCATAACGAATTAAATTGGTATAGTAATGATATAATAGTTTAAAAAACTAAAACTAAAATTACCGTATTAAAATTTCAAATACTATATCAAATCATACCATGCCCATCCCTATCGATGAGTAAATACTAAAATCTATCTAATCCTGGGGACGTTACAACAAAAGTACCTTTTAGCGGCAATAAATATATACAATAATAAAGAAGGCTAAAGCTTTTACCAACATTAGTTAATTGCCATTGGATCCAATGTCGCTATTGCCACTAATTAATCATTTTTGGTGTAGTGAGTGGTGGTGATGGTGGAGGTGGCGGTGGCGGGGTGACGGTGGCAGAAGGGGAGGAGATAGCGACAACAAAAAGGTGGGGAGGGGGAGGGGTGGGATGGAGAAGATAGGGGTTTTGTTGTAAATAATAAAAACTTGAGGGTTTTAAAATTAGTGTCATTAGCAGTAATCTTAAAATTGTCACCTCTACTCAATAATTAAGTCTTGTGCCCTTTTTCTTAATTTTTAAACTCTTTTGTCACCCGTAATTAAAATTCCTGAGTAACTTTGTAAGTAAAACACTCATCGTTGGATGACTTTTTCAGAAAAGAGTTCATAGTTAGGTGATCAACTGAGATATTATCTCTTCTTTTTCCTTACTTCTATAAGCTCATCAACAACTTGGAAATTTAAACAACACAAGAAAAGCTAAATTATCTGATAAATTTTACCAATGGCTGCTACTAAAATAGTTTTACCAAGTTGCCAAGACCTGCTTCTATGCCAAGGTTTTATAAAAAGTTGTAAAATTATTATTGGTATAAGTTGCGACGTAAGATACATATAATACTATCATTGAGCAACTTTCTCTACTTGATTGCAGTTTGCTAAAGTTTTAAGAAACTAAATAATGAAGTTTAAAGTAATTAGACAATAATGTTAAATGATAGGCCCTTGCGTCATCTAGTATATATTTGAAGTGAGAATTTTACTATCCAACACAAGCTTTTGGTGATGGATTTGGAGATTAAGAAGGATTAGAGAAAAAAAGACCTTATATGACAGACCGAGGATTAAATGGGGTGGCTTGACCCGTGCCCTTTCTCGGAAGATGGGGGACAAGTTGATTGGTATGGGGGCCTAGAGTAGCATAGGGGATGCGAACGGTATGTGGGATAAGATAGCTAGTTACATTAGGGAAGAAGCTACAGAGGTTCTAAGGGTATCGAGGGGTACCTTTAGTGGTCATCGAGGAGATTGATGGTGGAATCGAGAAGTCCAAGGTAAGGTGGCAGCAAAAAAGACGGCATGTACAAAGCTGGTGGATGAGGAAGAGAAGCCTACACTTAAAGAAGTTTATAAGACGACAAAGACAAAAGCTAAGTTGGTAGTCATGGCGGTTAAGACATCAACTTTCAAATGTCTGTATGCCGAGTTAGGGGATAAAGGCGGGGATAAGAAATTGTATAGGCTGCAAAATTGAGAGAGATAAAGGCTCGCGACTTGGATCAAGTGAATTGCATCAAGGATGATAAAGGTAAGGTGTTGGTGGAAGAGAGCACCATTTAGCATGACAAACATACTTTCACAAGCTCTTAAACAAAGAAAGGGATAAAGACATTGTGTTGGGTGATTTGGCGCTCTCGAAAAGACATCGAGACTTTGGGTATTGTAGGTGTTTTAGGGTTGAGGAGGTTAGGTATGCTACTAGTATGATGAGAAGGGGAAGAGCGATCGAACCCCAATAAGATTCTAATAGGACTTTGGAAGAGCACATACAAGGAAGGTATGGAGTGGTTAACTAGGTTCTTTAGAGTTATTTTAAAGAAGACAAAAATTTCTGATGAATGAAGGTGGAGTACAATGGTTCCATTATACAAGAACAAGAGTGATATCCAAAACTTTAATAATTATAAGGGTATCAATCAAGTTTCTAAGCCACATTATGACGGTCTGGGATAAAGTGGTGGAGATGAGGGTGAGAAAAGAGGTGTCCATTTCCAAGAATCAGTTTGAATTCATGTCGGTACGATCGACTACTGAAGACATCCATCTTGTGTGGAGGCTGGTGGAGAAGTATAGGGAGAGGAAGAGGGACCTACGTATGGTGTTTATTGACCTTGAAAAGGCCTATGACAAAGTCTCGAGGGATGTCCTCTAGGGGTTACAAGTGTCACGATGGCTTATATTAGGGTGATAAATGACATGTATGATAGAGTCAAGACTCGAGTTAGAACAGTGGAAGGAGATGCGAAGAACTTCCCAGTTGAGATAGAGCTGCACCAAGGATCATTCTTAGCCCTTTCCTATTCGCCTTAGTGATGAATGAGTTGACACGGTCTATTCAACCTCAGGAGGAGGTTCAATGGTGTATGTTATTTGAGGACGATATTGTATTGAATGATGAGACTTGGGATAGAGTTAATGCTAGGTTGGAGGTTTGGAGACAAACTTTGAAGTCTATAGGGTTCAGGTTGAGCAGGACCAAAATGGAATATTTGGAATACAAATTCAGGGTTGCATTGGATGAAGAAGACAGGGAAGTGAGGCTTGCCACACCGACTATTCCCAAAAAACAAAGTTTTACATATATTGGGTTCGTAATCCAAGAAAGGGGGACATCGATAATTATATCACACATCATATTGGGGCAGCTTGAATAAGATAGAGGCTTGCCTCTGGAGTCTTGTGTGATAAAAATATACCACCTAAACCTAAAGGTAAGTTCTATAGAGTGGTGGTTAGACCCTCCTTGTTGTATGGGGTAGAGTGCTGGCCAGTCAAGAACTCATATGATCAGTAGATGCATGTTGTGGAGATGAGGATGTTGAAATGAATGTGTGGGCATACTCGAAGTGACAAGATTAGGAATGAGCTTATTCGGGAAAAGGCGGGAGTGACCTCTGTGGCGGATAAAAAGAGGAAAGCGAGACTGAGATGATTTGGGTATGTGAAGAGGAGGTGCACTGACACCCCGATGAGGAGGTTCGAGAGGCTGGTTGTCGGGGTACGAGGAAGGGTAGAGGTAGATTGAAAAAGTATTGGGGAGATGTGATTAAACAGGACATGGCACAACTTCATATTACCAAAGTGGAGGTCGACAATAACTTGTAAATTATAGTTCATTTTATGTACATTGTGTTGCAAGACTCATAAGTTCATAAATTATACTTCATAAGCTGAAGATGTGTAAATCATGTCATAAGTCATAAAATTCATATTTTGAAGAGAAATCACCGTGTTCTTGCTTTTAAAGAAAAACTATAAAATCACATTTCATGCGTTTAAAGTCTTATAGCGAAAGTGAGTAGCTTCACCAAACAAGAATACCATATAGAATGAACAATATTATTGTGAGCTCGTAGTGTTCATAAGGATTCACCAAGAACAAAAACATAACTTTTTCCTCGTAAACACTATATAACTTATTCATAGACATGAACGTAGCGTGAAAAAGAATAATGATATTCTCGCACGTAAAGATAGCATTACATGCCTTTAATTGCTCCTAATAACATATAAAGATTCAATCTTTGACACGCTCAAAACTCCAAGTTTGACCTTTTTGAGAAGAATTGCTTTACGAATCCTATTATCATGGATTAGAATTGTGTTACGAATTTGCATACGACGTTAGAAACATTTGGATTCGATTAGGTATTGCATAGAAAGACTTACCGTGGTGAGGAAAGATGCCGAGAGAAGAAAATACTCGTGCTAGGGCTCCAAAAACATGTAACAAGTGTAAAGTTTGGAAAAGTTGGAGTATGCCGTGTTTATAGACTTGGTCTGGGCCTGAACTTTCATCGTGTCGCGATGACTTAGGTGGTGCCGCAGTGAACTTTCCTTAGATGGGCACAGTGATGGAGCCAGGAATTTCGTCAAGGGTTTCAAACTTTAAAAGAGTGAATTTTTTTTTAGCAAACTGATGAATGGGTGCATCAAAATTTAAAATTAAATTACATATCATCTAACTAATTCATACGAAAACTTAAATTATAAAACTATCAATGGTATAAATCAAAATTAATAGAGAAAAGTTAAGAAAAAACAATTTTAGCTACTAGTTGAATACACTTCTTCTAGTTCATATTAAGTGAATTGTTGAGACTCTTTTCATAATTTAAAATAAGTGAATTTTTTTATAGTTCAAGAGAATTGTTGAAACTTTTCCCTCATATTTACCATTTTTTAACGAGATTCTTAAGTATTTTACGTTTTCTAAAAGAATAATTTAGAAATAATCAAAAGAATAATAGTGGAAAGTGACTTTTAAGTTTACCTTTAAATGTAATTTCATAATCTAAAAATTTACTTAATAATATATCTTAATTCTTAGGTTAATAAATTCATTGAAGGGAGTGTAATTAAATTTATGGCTAGAAATAGAAAGATACTGGATAGCTAGTTCTATTTCTTTCCTTTTTTTTTAAAAAAAAGAAGATTTTGTTAATATGCAGCAAGTAGGAATCAAACCAAGAACCTTAGGCTCTTAAATAAGTAAGCTTACCGCTAGACCATAGAGCTTTGTTGTGTTCAAGAGTGTTCATTTATTCATATATTCACATAATAAAAAATATTTATTTATATATTCACACAATCTAATTTTTCAGCGAACGGTGTTCGGCTAACCATCCGCCGGCTGTGTCGCGCTCACAAAATGGTACCAACAGTTAGAAAATATTCTGTCATATTTAGGTAAAACACGTATAACTTCTTGTATCAAATTCGAACCGAAGAGAGGTTAGATGTGCTGGAATTCAAATATCAACACGGGGTCAACACCAGTCATCCAAATTTATCATGTTCTAAAGGTTAGAAGTACGATGTGTTACAAATATGTGCAAAGATTTTAAAGTATTCATATTCTAGTCAAAGTAATGATTGTATAAATAATATTTTCAAATTATAAAGTGAATAAATTTTAATAAATTTTAAAAACATGAATAAATTTGATCGAAAATTTATCCACTTTATAATTTGAAAATATTATCCCCTTTAAAAAAATGGGAGTGTTAAAAAAAGGATTTTTTACATAAATAATATATTTTATTTGATTAATTACGCTTTTAAGTGTAATTTTATTTTTATTACCATATATGACATAATTTTAGCTTTAATAACCATTTGATATAAATTTGTATTAAAGTTGTATTAAAATTGTATATTAGGTGAAGTTCTGAAAAATTGTATTAAAGTTTTATCAAAACTGTATTAAATATAAACAATCGGTGGTCTGGTGGTGGTGATTACGAAAAAGAAGAGGTGAAACTCTGAAAAATTTGTATTAAAATTGTATAAATATAAACGATAGTCATAATACAATTCGAATTCGATATTATACATTACTATAGATTCGATAGTTATTATTCCAGAACAAATATAATACATTTCTAATAATGTAAACCAATTTAAATAGTACCAGAATGTTTGAAATTCACATATAATACTTATAATATATTTGTATTAAAAATGTTTTAGTTATATATTCACCACATGCATTGAAACATGCCTATAATATGTATAATACATTGAATTCAAAATGTATTATAACTGTTGTTTATTTTTTCTTTTATTAACGGTACTGAATATGTTGTTGTATTAAAAACTAGTGTACTTGCCCGCACCTTGCGCAGTTAAAAAAAATTAAAATTAAAAAATAATGAAAGCATAGTTTGTGAGAAACAAAATTAAATGTTTAATAATCAATTAATGTGCTATTAGTGGAGAACAAAACATTATTTATTCCTAGATATGAATAATCAATTACCATATAAAAAGCTTAAAAGAGAGAAATACTATTTAAGCCATGGTCCTTTATATATCTCATGAAACAAATTTTCCAAGAGATGTCCCCATGCTTACAATTTAAATTTAAAGTCCACACCTCATCCCTTATACTCAAAGGGTAAAGTTGATAATGAAGTCATTGCAACATAAAATATTTGCACAAAATAAGCAGAGAAAAATATAAACAATCACAGTTGAAAGGAATATTTTTTTTAAAAGGAGCTAATATGAAACGTTTGTAAAATGAAGATATATTTGCACAGAATAGGTGTAATATCCAATAGAACCAGTGAGGT
This sequence comes from Solanum appendiculatum, assembly GCA_018342035.1. Lineage (NCBI taxonomy): Eukaryota > Viridiplantae > Streptophyta > Magnoliopsida > Solanales > Solanaceae > Solanum > Solanum appendiculatum. The sequence continues at coordinate 63,803 of JAGDQO010001043.1, read as the reverse complement.
CTTTTAGTATATTTAGAATACTGACATTCAAATATTTGTGGTCTATCAATTTGTTACTGCATTAATTCTTTTTTTTTCTTTCTTCTTTCCATAATATTTGTTCTCGTCGTTGTTCCGAGTAGCATGATAGTAAATTAATTCTACAGAATCATTTCATAAAAGTAACAAAATGAAGAGGTAAGTGACTCTCAAATTGTTCAAATACAATACAATAACTTGTTATAAGGTCTTTTGAGAAAGCCGATATGTTTCGAATGAAAATAACTTACCGTTCTTGAATAAATCAAGATCACTCTAGCGAATCTCATCCATAACTTGATTACATGTTGACTTAAAAATAATTAAGATAAATAACAAAATACATATATATATATATATAATGAAAAATAAAGTAGAAGAAATTATAAATCAGAATTTGTAGATACAGATTTTGGCTCATTATCATCCGACTTTCTATTGTTAACCTCTCCATGTTTTTCCTTACTTCTTTTCGTTTCTCCTTTTTCCTCCAAGCATGTTAACCTACTTCTTCCTTTTTGTAATTGTGAAAAAACATCTCTCAAATCATAAGACAAAGTCCTCCTTATATCCTCCTTATGCCATGCATATTATTTATCACTCTTCGTCTCTTTGTGTTTATTGTTGATCGGTGATATTGATTTATTTGATGAAACTTTTGAAGAGGAATATTTTTAAATGTACTTCGAAAGGGATTCTCCTACTTTAATTTATTTTTTTCATATAAAATTATAGTTGTTCATCATGCTTGGGTTTATATACCCATGGTCCACTCATAATTTTTTTGGTATCGCATTAAGAGTTTATTCATTTATATGCTCAAAACCTCATCATTTATTGATCCGTAATTTTTAGACATAAATTTTAACAACCTATGTAATCGATATTGAGCATATTTTTGTGAGGTTTGTAAAATTGATTTTTTTTTTCAAAGATTAATATGAGCTAAATATGCATGTCCTATTTGTAGGAACATGTTTTTTCATTAAAAAAAAAAAGGAGTAATATGACATAGCTATCCCGAATTGAACCATCATCAATACTTGCACCAGGGGATTCACCCCATAGAACTAAGCAATTTCATCACTACAGGATGATGCTCCATTTTCATTCAAGTTACATATTGCAAAATCAATTGTATTTCATGAAGTTCTATAACACATTTGTAAAAAAGTAAAATACCATTCTTAAATAAAATTGTGACATACCTTTCTTTTTAGGAACAAAATATCTTCACTTGGAGGCACCGAAGTTGAAAACTATTAAAGTTTATGTTGACAAAATGCCACAATCTAATTTCTCAAGGAAATTGAATTATAATTTTATCCGGCTCAAACAAATGAGAAAAAAAAAAAATACTAAGTCACCATCAAAATATGTAAAGAAGAAATTAAAATTAATATATATATATATATAGAGAGATGTTTTAGTTATATATTCAACACGTGCATTGAAACATGTCTATAATATGTATTATATATTGAATTCAAATGTATTACAAATGTTATTTTTTCTCCTCTTATTAACGGTGTTAAAATATATTATTGTAGTAAAAATATTTTAGTTATATATTCACAATGTGCATTGAAAAATGTATATAATATGTATAATGTATTGAATTTAAAATGTATTACAAGTATAATTTATATTTATTTATTTTATTAATGATGTTCATATTTTAAAATAAAATAAAATACTACTCTTCAAACATCCTTAAACATTAAAATAATTGAAATTTAAAAAAGAAAAGAGAAAGAGAAAAAAAATAACTAAGAAAAGACAAGAATGAAATGGAAGAAAAGAGAAAGAGAAAAAGAAAATGTATTAATTGAAGAGAGAATATAAAGAGAAAAAGTGTTTTGCTATTGCTTGTAACAAAATTAATGCAATTTTCGGTAAGAGTACATATTATATCATAATTCGTAATTAATATATTATTTATGTAAAATGACCAATTAAAAATGCTCAAAAAGAAAAAAGAAACTTTAATAGTGATTTTTTGTGTAACGTCAAACGTACCAAACGTTCAGCATCGCCATGTCAGCAAGAAAACAAAGGAATGTCATGGGCTCACACAATCCATGTCACGCAATAGGCGTGTGTCATATTACACCAACCCATTCCAAGCTTGTGCCGTTACTCGAATTCTGCAATCCATGCGCATGCCACCTCTTCATTCCACGCATCCTACTTATGTCCCTGCCCTCCCCATTTTATCCACACACAAAAATTTAAAAATTTACACAACATAATACCAATTTTTGTATTTCATTTTAGTAGTCTATTTTCCATATTATAAACATGTGAAAAATACATTCAATCTTTGACTCGTGGGAAAATAGAGTGGTCCGCATTCATTATTGATTGTTCATGGCAATTTTTTACTCTTATCAATTTACTTTAGCGTGTGGTCCTAAATATATTGATTCGTGGGAAAATAGAATAGTTCACACTTACTATTGTTTGTTCGTGGCAATTTATATAAATTTAGCTTTGACGTATAGTCCTAAATACATTGATTCATCGAAAAATAAAGTGGTCCGCACCTACCATTGATTGTTCGTAGCAATTTCTTACTCATATTAATTTACTTTGGCGTATAGTCCTAAACACATTAGGACACGGCCCTTTATAATGGGCGAGGTTTTTTGTTGTTAACATAACCGCCCAAAAGCCGAGCTAATCCCTTTAAATTCGGAACATCAAATCTGACTCCATTCTTACTCAGCCTCCAAAATCCCCTTTTCCCCACTTTTACTAAATCCCATTCCGGGAAAACAATTTTTTGGTTTATAAATTCATCATCTCCTTTACAGGGGAACAGTTTTTTCCCGGAAAATCTGTTCAAAGATGGCATCGCTTAAGATTCAACATAGAACCCATTCATTGATTCATGTTAACAAACCCAATCTGATTTCTGATTTGAACTTGAACTCTTGTCTCTCAGTTTCTAAGCAAATTGGGAAAAGGATGTCTTTTAATCGTGTTTCGGGTTCTCTGTCCTTATCAAATTCATGCGGCGGAGGAGTAGGAGGAGTTATCAAAGAGGATAAGAAAACGGTAGGTGTATTATCGGGTCAGATTGACGAATGGATGAAGGAATCAGTGGTGGATATTGTGAAGAACTTGAAACAAGCGCCGTTGTTGGTTCAGATATACGCAGAGGATGGAAAAGGAGAAGTGAAGATCAAGACGGAGAGAGCGGTGGAGGAAGATTGGCCGATGATGAAAAGTGAATGGGAGAAGAGATCACCAGATGGGCTTATCTTTGTTGGAGAAATTGGAAGTGAGGATGAGAAAATTGTAGAGGAAGAAGGAGAAGGGATAACCAAGGCATGGGGAGTAGTTGTACAGGGGAAAGGGGTGGAATGTTCACAAGGTTGTTATTTGTTGAAAACCAGCAGAGTTAGTGCTGGATTTGGGATGGGATTGTTTTGCACACATTTTTGTTTAGCAAGAGTACAGAATTTTAGGGACAGTGCTCTTGTGCAGTTTAAAAATTCTTGGTTGTTGCAATGACTACTCATCAAACCATTAATTCTTGTGATTCACCAAATGTATAAACAAGGTTTTACTGAAAATCATACTACTAATACAATGAATTGTTTCTATCAAGGGATACAGCTTTGATTTGGTTGTTAAAACGCATCTTTTGTTGAGTAATGTACGAATGAGACTCATCCTAAACGTGTATTGCAAGGCTTGAATATATTGTTGGCCATCTTTATGACATTCGCCCATGTGTTGTCCAAGAGAAACTGTGCATCTAATAATATTACTACTAACATATTTTGCTTTCTTATTTTGGCCATCTTGTTGTTTAGCAAATAACGAATATCAAGGATTCTTTGTAATGGCTCACATAGTAGAGATGCGCATCAAACTCAAGTAATAGAAGAAGAAAACATAACAATAAATACGAAAAGTAGTGTAGTTTTGACGAGAAAGAAACAATACCACAACAAATTGTTTACACTATATGACGATGGATAACAAAGGCAAGACAACACTCTATCCTAATAAGCTTTCTACCCTAATACACGACCTCCACTCTTTCCTATCTAGGGTCATGTTCTCGATAATATGAAGTTGCGTCATGTCCTGTTTATAATTGAATGTTATAATTTGTCAAAGAAGACAAACTCCATAAATATATTACTCCCAAAAGAGCGAGCAACATCAAACATTAATATGAATGTATGCAAACTATTAAAGAAGGTTGAGAACCTGTGGAGGAGTTTATTGTAGTGCACAAACTAAAAAACCTATTAGATGAAACTAAACTTGAAATGTTGGTGAAAATAGAATTTTTTTAAAATTGAAATAGCACATGAATTAGAGTGTGAGTTCATTTTTAAAAGCAGAAGTTATTTTACTATGTTAGAGGATTCATAGAAAGTTGTCTTTACGTATAACATGCTTGCTCACAGGGGTGCATTAAAAAAATGAGGAGTTCATGTAAAGCGTCATCAAGTGTCTCAGCAGTGTATAGAATATAAATGTGAAACTTTAAATGATCAGTATATGCTGAAAATGGTAAGGTACAAAACACAAGATATAGATGTGCTCTTCTTTATTTACTCAGAAAGATCCTTGGGCAATTTTCACTTAATTTTTTCCTCAAATGTGATTAGAATTTTCAATGAAATGTTGTTACATATATGATTGAAACAAAATAAATAGAGTTCGATGAACCTAACTCTCAGATAGAGTGAAGAGTAGAGGCGAAAACTTTAGTCAGTGGGAACTCTATGATGAATGTTGAAGTAGAGAAGCCAACTTAGCGTTTTATCTTTCAGGGAATAAGAAAAATTTAAAACACACAACCTCGCATGGTATGGGGCTATCACTTGAGTACTTATCTGGGAAAGACAAAAGGAATATGAAGAATGTATAAGTAGAGAAGCCAACTTAGCGTTTTATTTTTATTCCCCAATAATGAGAAACAATGATACCCATTGACTCTTCTGCTAATTTAGCAAATGCAAATTAACACATGTATGCTTGAAAAGCAAAGTAAACGTTGAAAAACTATCTATTTCCCTGCTTTCCTGTAGCGGAAGCTGAAAAGTCTAGATAAAACCCAAATAGAAGACCATACATGAGTCTTGATAACCTACTTAGGAAAGGATATCACAGCCTGGATTTATCTGTACAAGTGCATCAACAGTTCTAGAGCTGATTCCGGGACAGTGCTGTATGTTCAAGCACTGAAGGTTATGAACCAAATCCAGCAAGAAGGGTAAGCTATTGTCCGACACCAAATGGCAACCAGACAGTGAGAGGATCCGCAAATGAAGCTGTATAGCACTGGACAAAGTTGTAATCCCTGAATCAGTGATTCCACACTTGGAAACATCGAGCACATTAAGCATCCAGCAAGAGTTCCAAATTTCTACTAATGTTGCATCAGTAACATGTCTGCAACCATCTACGAGCAGAGACTTCAGAGATCTCCGGTTCAACTTAACTATGGCTGAAACTGATATGTCCGTAATATTGACACACCCGCTTAAATTCACTTCCACCAAATTACCTGCACAATTCTTAACTAGAGGGAAGAGCCCCTTGTCAGTTATACCAAGAAGCCCACTCAGCTCTATATGAGTCAGTTTGCGACACAGTCTACCTACTACAACAATGGTAGCATTGCCTACTCCAGGACAGTTGCGAATAGTCAAAGATACCAGTGAGTTACAACAAGGAGCCACCAAAGGAAATGCATTGATTAAGTCATTCACACCAATGCAGTTCACAACGGAAAGAGTCTTCAGTTTCTTACCACAGTTCAAAAGTATACCAAAAAATCCATCATGGGTAATCAGGTGGCATTCCTCTAGCTGAAGGTTCTGAAGTGAGACTGAAGCTTTGACACAAGCAACCAATCCATTATCTGACAGGACGACACTTTTTCGGACACAAAACAGCTTCAGATTTGGGCAAGCTTTACAGATAACTTGAAGACCCAAATCATTGACTCCACTGCAAGCACTTATTGAAAGGGCCTTCAGCTTATGCAGACATTGACCAATGCCCATGACCCAGAAATCCCTCACTATTACTCTTCGAAGTCCACCAACAACTAGATTTTTCAGTGCAGTTCCATGATGTGAAATAATTTTTAGAGAGATGTCACTGATGTGTAGTGCCTGTAGCTCTACTTCTGTTAAAACATGACCAGCTGAATGAAAGAGATCCTGAATTCCTAGATCCCCAATGAGTGGACAATTTCTTAATATGACAAGCTTTAGGTTCAGACAGTGTTGACCCATAGCTTTGGGAGACTCATTCCCAATCTTTGAACAAGAATCTATGGTCAAGGAGGTCAGGTAAGTACAATTCTTTGCAATGGCCAACAAAGAATTGTCAGTAATTGTTGGGCATTGGAAAATATCAAGGTTCTCTAACAAATGACACCCATTAGCAATTTCAGATAAGCCTTCATCACCAACAAAAGGTACATTCCACAAGGAAAGATCTCTCAGAGTAGGGCAACATCGAGCGATAGTCTTGAGACCAGCATCCGTCACACCGCGACAAAGATTGTCTCCCCGAATTGATAGCTTTGCTAAACCTCCACGATTTGTAATTCCAACGGCAATAGCAGCAAGTCTAACATCTGTGGCTTCCCTACCAACAAGGGACTTGACAAGAGATCCCTCACCTTCTATACCATTAGATTCTGCAATCTCATCCTTGCGAATGCTGCTTAAAAGTGTAAGCCAGCGCTTGGAAACACAAGCACATACACTTCTCTCTTGCCCACTGGGAAGACGTTTGAATACCTCAAAGAGGCATTCATCAAGAAGGATTTCAATGGAAGGATGATTCCTCTGCTCAAAATTTTCAGAAGCAGCAGTGACACAAATCCTCTTCCTAGAAGGAAAATTTACATTCCTATTTTGCCCACGTGATAAAAGCAGAGATGATTGTCTTGAACTTGGATATGAAGCTCGGAAGAAAGCACCATTTTCTGAAAACCAGAAGATTAAAAAAACATCAGAAAAAGATCAGAATAGAAATTTATCATGTTTTCTTATCACAATCCTATATAAACTATCATTTGAAAGAGGGAGAAAAATAAAAAATAAGATAAAGACATAAGTTTTGTGTTTAGTACGATTTTCATTTTTTTTTATGTTTGGTTGACTTAAATATTTTGGAAATTGTTTTCCAAATAAACTTATTTTCCTCAAAATTAAGAAAAATGACTTACCTCCCAAAATAATAAGGAAATCATTTTCTAAAACTTTTTTTAAACCTCACACCTCAACCAGTGGCGGAGACAGTATTTTCATTGAGGGGGTTCAAAAAAATAAGTAAGCACGCTAATAGTATCCACATATAAACGGGTCAGATCAGATATGAACGAATCAGATCAAATATAAGTAACTAGATAAAATTCAATTCTACGTCAACAAGAACAATAAAACGTAGGAAGTAGCCGCAACAAAAGCTAAAATGTGATTAAAAGAGGATGCTATCTGAACTCGAACTCACGAAGCCTAGAAGATATGGCGGAATCTTGAACCAACTTTACTACTGCCAAACCTTTAGCTTATGCTGAAGGGGTTCATTATTAAATTTATATGCGTAAATCAATATATCGATCCTATATATACCATGTAATTTTCTAACAAAGGGGGTTCAGATGAACCCTTTGAGCTCCATATCGCTCCGCCCCTAACCTCAACTTTCCACCCTAAATAAAATCTCGGTTACCCATTCCCGATTCTAATTTGGAATCTGACTCATGATTCTCGATTCGGGACCCAACTCACGATCTTGATTCAAGACCCAACTGTTGAGTCTCAAATCGGCTCGGGGTCAATTCTCGATTTTAGTGTTGAATCCTAGGTAAGCATTCGAGATCAAATTCTGGGTTGGGTGTTGGGGTGGTGATCTGAGTTGGGTGTTAGAATAGGTTTTGGATCGAGAGTTGAGGTGAGATCCCAAGTAAGGTGTCGGTTCGTATTCCGAATTGGTCATCACGGTAGGGTATCGGGGTCGGATCCCGATTCAGAAACTAGGTTCTAGATCGGGTCCCCGATAGGTGTCGGGGTCAGGTCTTTGTTCAAAATTCATCTCCAGTTTAGATGTCGGGTCTCGGGTCATAGTGTACGGGTGGGCTTCTAAGTCGAGTCGTGATTCGGAAGTTGGGGGTCCTAATTCTGGAGTTGGGGTTGGATTTCGAATCAGTCATTGAGGTCTGGTGTTAGTATCATATTCAGATTCAAAAGACGGGTCCCGAGTTAGGTGTCGAGGTTGTATTCTAGTTCAAAAGTTAGGTCTTGAGACGGGTTTTAGGGTTTGGTATAGATTTGGAAGTCAAGTTTCTGATCAAGAGTCAGAGTCGAGTCCTGTTTCAAAAGTTGGATCCTGGGTCGGGAGTCAGGGTCAAGTTCTTATTTTAAAATTGGGTCCTAGGTCCAAAGTCAGGAGTTGAGGTTGGGTCTCAGGTCGAGTATCGAGCTTGGGTCTTGAACTAACTATTGGGGTTCAATCTACCTTCAAAAGTTGGGTCCCATATCAAGTGTCAGGGTTAGGTCAGGATTTGGATATCAGGTCCAGTTCAGATGTGGGGTTCAGTTTAGGTGTCGGGTCCTGTTTTAAGGTATCAATGTTGGATCCGAGGTCAGGTATTGGGGTTGTGTTCCGGTTCGAGTGTCAGGGTCAGAATCGGGTCCTAGTTCGATTATCGGGTCCTGAAATGAGAGTCAAGAATCATAGTTAGGTCCTCCTTTGAAAGTCAAGTCCCACATCAGGTGTCCAGGTCAGGGTGGGGTCCTAGTTTTGAAGTTAGGTCTTAGTTCAAATGTCAGGTCCTGAGTTAGGGTATTAGGGTTAATTTTCAGGTTGTGTGTTGGGGTAGGGTCCCAATTTAGCAGTCATCTCTCTATTCAAGAGTAGAGGTTAGATCTTGAATAAGTCATTGGGATCAAGTGTCGGGTTCAGGTCACCCTTTGGAAGTTAGGATTTGCATCGGGTCTTAGGATGGGGGCCAAGTCATTGTTCAGAAGTCTAGTCCCATTTCAGATGTTGGGTCCTAAGTTAGATGTCAAGATCGGATCTAAGGTCGAGTGTTGGGGTAGGGTCATGATTCGAAAGTCTGGTCCTAATTCAAGAGTTGGGGTAGGATCTCAAATCAGTCGTTGGGGTTGGGTGTTAGAGTCATATTCCAATTTGAAATATAAGTCCCCAGCAGGTATCGAGGTCATATTTTGGTTTGAAAGTTGGGTCCTGAGTTGGGTGTCAGGGTCTGGCCCCAATTTGAAAATCAACTTCTGGTCATGAGTCGGGGTCGAGTCCTGATTCAAATGTTTGGTCTCGTGTCGGAGTCAGGGTCAAGTCCCTATTCGAAAGTTGGGTCCTAGGTCTAGATTCGGGAGTCGAGGTCGGGTCTTGGATCAACTATCGGGGTTGGGTCCCACTTCAAAAGTTAGGTCGCGCATCGGGTGTTGGGGTCAGGTCTGGACTTAGACGTTGGATCCCAGTTAAGATGTGGGGTCACAGTTTGGGTGTCAGGTCCATATTTAGGGTGTCGAAGACGGAGCCCACGCCGGGTGTTGGGGTTGTGTCCCAGTTCGGATGTCGAGGTCAGAATCAGGTCTTAGTTCGAATACCGAGTCCTTAAATGAGACTTGCGGTCAGGTTCTGGTTCGGGTGTCAGGGTCGGATCCCAAATCAATCATAGTGTCATGTTCTGGTTTCGAGTTGGGGTCGGGTCTTGAAATGATTATCGGAATTGGTTTATGTGTTTGAAACTATTTTCCTATAAGGTATATTCTACTCTCTAGCCGAAAAAAATCTAGAAAAAGTTTTTCATTCACTCCATTAGTTGAAAATAATCTTTTTTAATTACTACTATATATAAGGAAGAATATCCAATTTTTTTAGTCTTCACATAATTTTCTTGTCATTTCTATTCGAAGTTTTACAGATTTGTATTTGATAAATTTTAAGAACTTTAATGATTTTCTATAATGCTTTCAAAAAGGATGATGTCATGAAAAAGGTAATATAGAACCTACAAAATACATTCATATATATATATATAAATATTTTACCTTAAAAATTTATTGTAAATATAAACTTAATGCACATTAGGATTTGAAACAAGATGATTTATAGAGAGACGTTATAGAAATATACCTGAAGACATTATCGCGGCACCTCTTTGTTCTAACCTTATGTTATCACAATTGTCAGCGGCAGAAAAGTGTCTAGAGAACTATATGATAATCCTCGTGAGTGATGTGGGATGACCTATTTATAGAGGATGAGATTTAATCTTGACCGTCCATCAAATAACCAATCTAACACATGAAATTTGTTTTTCATTAGACATTAGTTACCAACTTTACATTAATTGGGTCACACATAAAATAAATAAATTCAAACATTTATTATAAACAACCAAATAATTATCCTAGCATTCAATCTCTATCTCAATATACATTTAGTTATTGACTTAAAATATTGTTTTTATAATATTAATTATTTTTTATTTAATATTATTTATAATTTAACATTTACTATTTTAAATTTTCATTTATTGATTAAATGTAAAGTTTATTTCATTTGTTTTCTCTTCTAGTTTTATGTCGTACATGCTGACAAATATAAGTATTAAGAGAAATTTCAATTCTGATAGGATTAAATTTAAAATTTAGAAAAAAAGTTACAATTAACTTATATCATTTTAAAATACTTTTAAAAGGTGTCAAGAATGTAAATTTTATTCTTCCATCTCAATTGAAAAAATGAGTTTCAAAATCCGATAGTTAATTAATAAAATTTACCATATATATATATATATATATAAATTTAATAAGTTCTGAAAAGGATTGATAAAATCTTGTAATTAGATAAACTAACTACACTTGGATCTCAAGAAAAATTATGATAAAGCTAAATTTGAATTTCTTAGTAAAATATAAATTCAATAAGTTCTTATGCTTGAATTTCTTTAAATTCTTTTTAAAAATTTAATATATATAAATTAATAAAAGAATTATTTTAACTTTCAAATGTCATTGTAATGGCGCAGTTCACTAGTGATATTATTCACTCTAGGCCTAGACTTGCACGACTTTAAAATGCGTCACTAGTGGTTAAGGTATGGCTACTTATATACCCAACATCTCACCTGTTTTTGCTGATGTGGACTTCTTATCTTAAGATGGGGCGTGTGATACGCCCAAATTACACCTCCCTTAAGAAGTATAAGCGGTCGTTGTCAAATAAAGAGGCTAACAAAGGTTAGGGTCGATCCTACGAGGAATATGGTCCAGACTTAGGCTAATTTATTGTTAATTATATCTTCAGTCAAGTTATCTCTGTATTAAGGGGGGGGGGTTGAAAACTAAAATAATAATTGATTAATTCGTAGTAACAAGTAAGCAAATAACAAAATTTGCAGTTTGTAATATCAATATGAGAATAAAACTAGGGCATATGTGTTCCCCATAAGCTCTTAACGCATTAATCCTAATAACAGTAACCCTTTCCTAATGTTTAACATGCATAGTCTGTAAGTTAGGTATCTCCTAAGTAATTGGTCCTCCAAATAGGGAATTTCACCATGCAACTTGGTCCGTCTACGAGTGTATGCTTTACTAACCCTTATCCTTGACCATAGATTATCCCGCACGTATTTGGTTTAGGCTATTAGATAGTGGATTATCACGCTAAATCTCTGTTGTTTAACCTCTTTCTCATTCATTACTTCCTTGGTTCGGCAAGCAGGAATGAGGCAAGTTCTAACGTTGCGCACCGTTAAAAAGCATTCAAAACTAAGAGATTAACAATACATGCATAAACACTTTTCAAGAATTACTTAATTACTAGTCTTACATTGTTAATTACTCATGGTTCCCACAACCATAGTTGTGGATTTAATTATTCATGCTTGACTGTTCACAATTCATATTAGAGCTTGAATAATAAATCATGAACTTACAATTAGAATAGATGAAATCCGGAATCTTGAATTGAAGAACAAAAGAAAAATTCATAAACCAAACTTCCAGAATTAAATGCTCAAAGTGTTTGCACAATAATTTCCAAAGCCAAAATAATGTATCTGAAAACCATCTAACCAAAACTACCAAAAACAAAAATTACAACTTATATTTATGGAAAACAAATCCTAAATAAGTTAGGAAAAGGAAAGCTAAGGAAATTCGGTTTGGACAGTGTCATCCATGGTTGGGAACCTACGACTCGTAGTAAGACCTACGGCTCGTAGGTTCCTTTCGTCATTCAACAGTTAGTCAATATTTTGAGGGTCACTTTCTACGGGTATGATCTACGACTCGTAGATCTTAGGACGCCCCATCCTGTTCATCCGTCATTCAGGTACTGAAACTCATCCTCTCTGAAGTTTCCTATGACTCCTCATGTACGATTCGTAGCAGGAACTACGGCTTATCAATCCTCAACCTTCATTCCATACTTAGCTCCATTTCTCAGCTCTTGAACTTGCGACTTTAACCTACGACTCGTCATAGAGATGACGGCTCGTAAGCCCAGTCATGAATTACAAAAAATCCTGCTGCAACACTTTCACCTCCAACTGCTCCAAAACCTATTTTTTGCAAACTCAAACACAAATACCATCACATCTAAGAACAAAATACTTAAGATGCATGCAAAATTCTAAGTTTAATGCATCAAAAGTACCGTAAGTTCACGGTACATCAACACGCTCAACTTAAAATCGTTGCTTATCCTCAAGCGACACAGCAAACTCTAAATGACACTTATGCAGAAGCAACCCAAACTCAAACAATCACATGGTACTCTCTCAACAATCACCCTCCTTATTTACTTTTGGCATAATGCAAATTTTTTATTTAACTCAACAAGCTAATTTATGCGGATCAATACATGACATAGATATACCAATAGACAAATTTTACATGCACATATAACAATCACTAAGATACTGATTCTACAATAATGTAACTTGTGCCCTTACCGCAAAGAAATCCCTTTTTTCACACAGACTTTACAATTTAGTTAGGGACTTAGCATTCACTCACACTCAGAAACGAATTCAATATAGTTTTTGCTCAATACCATAGGCTTGCCCTTATTTTCTACACTTTGACTTTCCAGACTATGGCCAAGGAGGGACCAGGGCCAAAATAGAGTTTCATAAGATTTTCAGGGAAGGTGAATTGGGTATATAAAAAAACTGGTATTCTTTAGGCTCAAACATTTGGATCGAGGGGAGCAATTTATCCTTTTTGGTGGTTGTTTTAGGCTTAAGTGGACTCATTATAAACAATGACCTATGATCATTTCCCAAATTCTGGTTAAAATCATCTTAGCAAGACTAAGGCACCTTGTTTTACTATCGAATCATCAATGAATCTAGTTCATGTTATAGGTTAAGTCATGTTGTCTTATCGATTCCTATCATGTCATATACAGATCCTACACATTCAACTTATCAAGCATACATATACAACACATATCAAAATTTGAGGGGTATCAAGTTTCATGCTCTTTTTGCATCATGCTTTCATTCTAGTTTACTTTTATACTTATACTATCCTAGACCTGCCGGTTCAACAGAAATTTAAAATAGTTCCTTGGGAAAAAGAACACAGGCAAGAAAACTCCAAGAAAGGATTGTGAGTTGAGGTACTTAGACTTCACCTCAACACTCACAATCCATTCACCCTACCTCCACATAAAAAGTAGTGCAATGCCCTCAATGCATAAATAAAATTTAAAACATAGGGTGAGACAAACCTGTGGCGCATAAGCACCGAAGACCAATCAAGAAGCGGGTGGGTTCCATAGCCTAGAACCCAATAGAACAACATGTGTGGCGCCCTCAGTAATGCCCTCCATAGTACTAGGAGTATCAACTGGAGTACTCCCAGAGCCAGATGCTCCAATAGACAACTCTCGCTCTCTACGCTGCCGCATCTCCTCATCAATGTGCAACGGCTGCTGAGCTGCCTCTCCTTCTTCTTAGCTTTCCGCTCCTCCTCAGTATCAGTTGTACACTCTAAACCCCGTGTACACTTTCCATCTGTACAAGAAGGGTCAAGGGTGGGCTTATCCTTACCGAATAGTGTATTAATCACCACATTAACCTCATGAGTCAACTTCGGTACGACAGATTCAGTCGACGTCAAAGCATCAATATCAACACAGAGTTGGTCCATCTCTGTCTGGAATGCAGCTATATCAATAGTAGGCCCAGGCTGAGGCCTATCCATCATCTGGCTCTCAAAAGCATCAATCTGCCAGTGCACAACCTGCATCTTTACCTCAACAGCCTTCTCAGTCCATGCCTCTGATTCTTCAACGAGCTTCTTCATCCAGGCCTAATGTGCGGCAAAAGAGTCACCATTTGAGTGTCTAATTTGAGGACTTAGGCTAGTGGCAGCATGGCAAACCCTGTGGGAGTAGTAGCACGTGGTATGCTCGCAGCCGTGTTGGATGAAGTAGAAGGTAGAGCAGTCACATCTGGCTTCTCAACAGTATGGGCTGGAATAGTGCCCTCATCAGCCTGCTCGGGTGCTGATGCATTGCCCATAGATGACATGTCAAGCTGGATACCCCGTTGTGGTGTTGCGAGGTTTACCTCATCTCTAGTAAGACCGATATCTACTGTTTTCGACACCTCAATGTAGGAATCACCATGGTAAACTAGAACAGTTGCCTCCTGACATAGTTTCAATATCAGGCAATGAAATGACAATGTGGTAGTCTTTCGGAATGCCTGCTCATAAATCTCTAAAATAATAACCTGAGCAAAGTCTATCTTGTGCCCCGCCATCAGGCACGCTACCATCACCGCCCTATCCCATGTCAACTGGTTGTCCGCCATTGTAAGGGACAACCTGGCACGAACTATCGACCACCAAAATTTGGCCACGAAATTCAACGAGGCCTTCTTGATAGAAAAGGCCAAATCCCAGACCCATTCAGCGTCAACTTCTTACTCATCAATATAGCCTGCCACCCAGCGGAGCAGGATCTCTCTCTGTGTTGTGTCCCGCATAACAACTCTGTTACAGACCCGCTGCATCTTGTAGTCATACTCAACCATATTAATAGGCTAAGTGTGAGAGGGGCCGTATAAAAACTGGCGTATGGTGGCCTCGAAGATGTCTCCGTACCAATGTGGATAAGAGTGGCGGCTACTCTAACGTCTTTACCCTCGGGGGCATCACTCTCTGCACCGAGGCCGCGTATGATGCATCAATCTCTCGTACCATAATTGAGTTGTACCTGCCCAGTGCCTCGGCCATCCACTTGCATCTGTGTCATCGAAAGAACTCATGTAAGGATGGAATAGTGTGGAGGATGCCTGTGAGGACTCGGTGCTCCTCAGTGATCGGCCTGTCATGCTTGTTTTACACATTGAGGTGAATGACATCTATATATATCTAAAACATACCCTAGACAAACCACAAGTTAGGCTCACTGGCGATCCGTATAGGCTGAGAGGGTCTGGTGGGTGGTGGGTCATGTGCCTCTCCAGACTCTGTAGCATCCGAGGCAGATGCTGAGACAGACTTAGAGCCGGAGCCAAACACAGACTGTAAAGTGGGCCGGGAGCCGGGGGCTACTCTGGACTACGATTCTCCACTGCCCTCTCTCGAGCTCTGTGCTCCCTCTTCAGACTGGGAAGCATTGTCATGACTGTCAGAGTGTGACCCCTTCGTCACTGGGACAATGGCCAGCTTAGTCTGCTGGCGAGTCACTCGGGGTGATTCTTCAATTAGGTTCCTGCGGGTCGAAGGTGCGGTGGATTTTGCCCTTCGCCTGTACTTTTGAGTGACCTTTGGAGGCATAGTAATGGCGGAAGCCATGTTAGTACCCAAACATGTAGATAAAAACAAGAAAAGAAGAGAAGTAGACTATAAAACCAAAAGAAAAGACCAAACTGAAATTTGTAGAAAGCTACTGTTTTTGTGCGTTACGGTTAGTACTGATGGGCCGTAGAAGCCTTTACTGACCATAGGTGCCAACTGTAGGTGAGGAAGTCAAATTTTAGTTTCTGAAGTTGAATTGACGGTTCTAAAGGATGGTCCATCAAAAGACCTATGGTCAGTACATCAAACCTTCAATACAAACTTGGGCTGCTGGTGAGGACTTCAGACTCACTAGGCAGGATCCATGGGTCGTAGGTAACCCTACGAACCATAGATCGAATCGTGAATTTGAATTTTAAACAGTTTCATACCCCATATGCATTCAACATCACAATTTCAACATTAAAACATCTAATTCACTTCTAGAACATGCATTTTAACACATTTTAATGTTATTCTATCATTCCTAGGGCTTCAATTAGGCAATTTAACATATGACGAAATAAAAATCAAACTGAAACCCTAAGTCAAGAACACAACTAGAAGCTATTAAATCATATGATATCACCAAAGTTCGATAATACTCACAATACTCTCATCCCATGGGTATATGGTATTTATTATTAACAATCTCAACTAGCAAGTTATACCCTATGGTCAAGTAACATCTTTAAGTTCAACTGAACTAATTAAATTAGATTAGGGTATGATTGTTACCTCATAGAAGGAATAAAAAGACTTAATGAATGTAATTTCTTAAGCGGACCCACGATTCTGTGACTTTGAAGACTTAATGAAAGAAAATTTTGTGGGAGTAGGAATAACGGAATGAAAAGGAAGAATGAGGGAATGACAGGATGGTGATGGTTGTATAGTGAGGTGATGGGATTTGGAGGGGTTTAAAAATGGAAGTGAAAGGGTGGGAAGGGAACGGTTGTGTCTTTTGGAGGGATTTTAACGGTTTGGAGGATTGGAAATGGGGGAAGAATTTGAAAGAAAGGGGTTTTTATTTGAGGAAGATCGCGGGTCGGGCCTATTAATTTTACCCAAATTTAACTTACGAAACCCAGTCTACGATTCGTATATAGTTTTACGGCCCGTAGATGGGTTCCGTCATTTCTCCAAATACTTAGTCAAATTTTGAAAATATACTCGGGGTCTACGATTGCAGACTACAGACCGTTAAAAGATGTACGGTTCATCTTGTACAATCGTAGACTTAAAGCTGCAGCTGTATTTGGACCTCGGATTGTACGAATGCCATTCACGGCCCGTCGACTGAACGACAACTCGTAGATGGGAACCATTGAACCTACTGTACTTATAATTTTTGAGATTTTTTTACTTCCGTGCACACGTAGCAAACATTAGGACTTCCTTTTTACATATTTCTTGACTCTTTTTGGACACTAACCCTATACTACCCTAATCTAGTCAATACTAAGACTCATAAAACTCAATAGACAATCGTTATAATTCATAAAAATCACTACAAAAATCCTAAAATTGGCTAGATTTTACATCTTGGGTTGCCTCCTAAGTAGCGCTTGATTGAACGTCGCGGCGCAACACAACCTCTTGACTACTCAGACTTCATTAAGACTCCATTTTTCCATCACCTCATTGACCTCTTCTGTTTGACCCATATAGATTTTAATCCTCTGACCATTGACTTTGAATTTAGTTCCTTCCTTGTTCTTAAGTTCAATCGCTCCATGTGAAAATACTTGGACGACTCTGAATAGTCCCGTTCACTCTGACTTGAGTTTACCAGAAAACAAGCGTAACATTGAGTTGAATAGAAGTACCAAATCACCGGGAGAAAATCATGCTTTTCGGTCTTTTGATCATTGTACTTCTTCATCTTCTCTTTATACAAAGTGGAACTTTCATATGCTTTTAAGCGAAACTCATCCAGCTCATTGAATTCATTTAACCTTTGACACGGTGCGGCATCCCAATCCAGGTTCAACTTCTTTAGTGCCCACATCACTTTATGCTCTAGCTCTAAAAGTAAGTGACATGACTTCCTAAAAACAAGTTGGTAAGGAGACATACCTATGGGAGTCTTGAATGCAGTATGATAGGCCCATAGAGCATCATCGAGCTTTCTCGACCAATCAGTCCTGCTTGCATTCACAGTCTTTGCAAGGGTTTGCTTGATTTTACTATTTGAAACTTTGACTTGCCCACTGGACTGTGGATGATAAGGAGTTGCGACACTGTGATGAATACCGTACTTCTCAAGCAACGCCTTGAACAACTTATTACAAAAGTGGGAACCTCCATCACTAATAATATCCTTTAGTGTACCAAATCTGGAGAAGATATTCTTTTTCAAGAATGCGGTGACACTCTTACCTTCATTGTTTGAAAGCGCAACAACTTTCACCTATTTAGACACGTAGTCAACCACCACAAGTATGCACTTCATCCTATTTGAACTCACAACAGACCCATAAAGTCAAGGCCCCAAATATCAAACAGTTCAATCACCAGTATAAGAGTCATTGAGAGTTCTTGTTTTCTTGAAACACCTCCTTCTCTTTGGCATCGATCACAAGATTTGGCGAAACATGAGCATCTTGGTGGATAGTAGGTCAATAATACCTATACTGTAAGATTTTATGTGCAGTCCGGATACGACTATGATGACCACCTACAGGAGATGAATAACATGCTTCCAATATACTCATCATCTCTACCTTGGGCACACAACGATGAATAATCTCATCAGCACAGACACGAAACAAGTAAGGCTCTTCCCAGAAGAATTTCTTCACATCAAACATAAATTTTCTTCTTTGGTGGAATGAAAAATTCGAAGATACCACATCGCTTGCAAAATAATTGGCAAAATTTGCGAACAAAGGATAAGATCAACAGAAGCTGCCAAAACCTGTTCGTTTGGAAACGTATCATTTATCTCGTTTCCATCAGCTAGCTTCAACATTGCCTCTTCCTCTAATCAGGAAAAGTGATCAACCACTTGGTTTTCTGTTCCCTTTCTATCTCTCACCTCAAAGTCAAATTCTTGCAGCAATATTACCCATCGAATCAGCCTCAGTTTTGCATCCTTCTTTGCCATAAGATACCTCAATATAGAATGATCAGTGTGCACAATAACTTTAGTGGCCATCAGATAGGATCTGAACTTCTCAAATGCGAAGACTACAATAAGCAATTCTTATTTGGTGACTATGTAATTCTTTTGGGCAACATTTAGAGCTTTACTTGCATAATATATGGGATGACAAATCTTCTCTCACTTTACCCCAATACTACGCCGAATGCCACTCTACTCACATAACACATAATTTCAAATGGTTGCCCCCAATCTGATGAAATAATGTTAGGTGCAGTTATCAACTTCTTTTTCAACTCCTCAAATGCTTTCAGTCAAGCATTATAACATACGAACTTCGTCTCCTTTTCGAGTAGTTTGCACAAAGGGTGTGCAATTTTCAAGAAATCTTTAATAAACCTCCTATATAAACTTGCATGCCTTAGAAAACTTCTAACACCTTTCACGGAGATGGTTTGTGGTAACTTTTCAATCACCTCGACCTTTGCTCTATCAACCTCAATGCCTTTTTGTGAGATTCTATGGCCCAGAACTATACCTTTTTTAACCATAAAGTGACATTTCTCCCAGTTTAGTACATGATTGCATTCTCTACAGCGTTTCAGCACGTCACCTAAATGTACCAAGCAATCATCAAACGAGTCACCAACTACATAAAAGTCATCCATAAATACCTAGATAGTGTCTTCCACCATATCAGAAAATATAGACATCATGCAACGTTGAAAAGTCACCGGTGCATTACACAACCTGAATGACATTTTTTTGAAAGCGAATATCCTATAAGGACAAGTGAAAGTGGTCTTCTCTTGATTTTCTAAAGCTATTGAGATCTGATTGTAGCCCAAATATCCATCTAGAAAGTAGTACCAACCTTTTCCAGCAAGACGATCTAACATTTGGTCCATGAACGACATTGAAAAGTGTTCTTTCTCCGTCCAAGCATTTAATTTGCGATAATCTATACAGACCCTCCATCCAGTGACATGCCTAATCGGAACTAGCTCATTCTTTGCATTAGAAACCAAAGTGATTCCTCCCTTCTTTGGTACATATTGAATTGGGCACATCCAGTTACTATCAACAATCAAATATACTACTCCTGCATCTAACCACTTGATGATTTCTTTCTTCACAATTTCTTGCATTGGTGAATTTAATCTTCTTTGATGCTCAATACTTGGTTTACTTTCGGGCATGAGTTGGATTTTTTGTGAATATATTCCCAGTGGAATACCAATGATGTCAGCAAATAATCTACCCAATAGCTCTCTTGAAATGCTTAAACACCGATACTACAGCTTCTACTTGCCTATCATTCAAATCAGCGGCGATGATAACTGGCAAAGTACTATTTTTCCCTAAGAACACATACCTCAAATGAGAAGGAACTGCTTTTAACTCTAGTTTTGGAGGCTCATCAATGGATGATTTTGTAGGTGGAGTTTGTTGATTTTTCAAATTTAAATCAAGCTTCTTTGGTGGACGATGCTGGAAGTCCATCCTATCAAGTGCAATGAATATCTCATCATACTCCTCAACACCATCTCCATCAAAGTTCATGATCATAGCAGCGAGTGCTTTAACACCCAATCTCTCCTTGATGGACACCGCTGGGTTTTCCTCATCAACATGTTACATAACAGATACTGATTTAATATCACTATGATGCTTCATTGATTTGTAGATGTTGAATGTCACCTCTTCATTGTTCAAATGAAACTTCATCAACCCTTTTTCCATATCTAATATTACACGCCTCGTAGAAAGGAATGGCCTCCCTAGGATTATAGGTACTTCAAAACAACCTCGCAGTCTAGTATCACAAAATTTGTCGGAAATATGAATGCCTCTACTTTAATCAAAACGTCTTGGAGCACCCCTATTGGTCTCTTCATGGTATGGTCAGCCATAAGAAGCTGCATTGCAGTCGGTTTAGGGGCTCCCAAGCCCAATTTATTGAACACGGACAACGACATCAGATTTATGCTAGCTCCCAAATCACATAGGGCCTTCGTGAAATGGATCATGCCAATTGTGCATGGGGTAGTGAATGCTTCGGGATCTTCCTTCTTTTACACAAACGACTGAGTAGCAATGGCGCTACAGTGTTGCAACTTATCATCTCTTCGAAACTGACAACCCTCTTTTTGGTCACAAGATCTTTCATAAACTTAGCATTGCCAAGCATTTGCTCAAGTGTCTCAATCAAGGAAACATATATCGATAACTGCTTTACCATCGATATAAACCTGCGACACTTTCTTTCCTCAGTCTTCTTGACCAACCTTTGTTGGAAATGCGGTGGAGGTCTCGGCATCAGAATGAACTTTTGAGTAACTTCTGCTTCCCTCTCAATCTAATCTTTGTGTTGCTCTACCACCTCAACTTTATCCTCCTCCGGTTCTTTCATACTTTCTACACTAGTTGGCATAGGGGGATCAATAGTCTGCTTTCCACCCCAAGTAGTAATCACCATACAATGCCCATCATTCTTTGGATTTTGAATAGAATTGCTGGGAAGGGTTCCTTTTTGGCACATATTTGCATTCGTAGATAGTTGACTCTGTTGTTGCTGAATTTGTCTAATCGATATTGCATGTGACTCTACCTTTTACCCAATGCCTGATAAATCAGTACGTATCTCCTTCACATTTTCTTATGTGGAGTCAAACTATTTCATCATCTTGCTCATCATATCCTCAATGTGATTCAGACTTGATCCTCCATCTCGGTTCCCAGGTGAAACATAAGGGCCACTCTTTTCATTTTTGTTGTTATATCTACTCCTATTGTAGTTGTTATCACGATTATATTTCCCATCACGAACATAGTTCCCTTCGCAATTATAATTGTTGTAGTTCCGACCTTGATTTCCTTGACCTTAGCCCAATTATCCTGATTAGATTCTTGTGCGTTAGTTCTGAAACCCTCTGCTTGATCATTCATAAAATGGGCCTCCTCCTCATAGGCATACTCATCAACCGGTGGTTCTCGAGTTTGATAATTCACTGCATTGACTTTCTCAGCACTTCCATTCACATGTTTCAACAAAAGGCCAATCTCTGTCCTCAACTGCGCCATTTCTTCATGAATATCATCATTGGACTGATTCGGTGTAGCTTAAATTGTAAAAGTACTTTTTGCAGTAGCCGATGTTCTAGTGCTCCATGCCATTTTATTCTTGGAGATCTTCTCAGCAATCTCTTTAAATGTGTTTGTCCCATAAGATCCTCCGGCAATAGTATCTAACACTGCTTTTCCATTATCATCCTGCCCTCTATAGAAATACTCCTTGAGCGATTCGTCATCAATGCGGTGATTTGGCGCACTCCTCATGAAACCTGTAAATCTGTCCCAAGAATCACTGACTGACTCCCCATGTAAAGCCACAAAATTTTTAAGTTTATCTTTGAGCTTTAACTTCTTTGACAAGGGGAGGTAGTTTTCGAGAAACACTTGATACAGCTCCGCCCATGTGTAAATAGAGTTATATGGGAGTTCAGACAACTACACGATAGCGTCACATGTCAAGGATAAAGGGAACACACGCAAATCGATCGCATCCATGTCTATGTCTGGCCTTCTTACACTGCTCTTACACACGCTGATAACTTTACTCAGATGAGCATACATGTCTTCTGAATGCCGTCCATGGAATAACCCTCTAGATGTAAGCATTTGCATCAAACTGCTAGTAACCACAAATGTATGTCCCGGTGGTAGTGGAGGAACAACTATGGCACCTGTTGATCCCACATCTTGATATTCTACCCTGAAATTAGCACAAACATTGGGTGCTTGCTTAGTTGGTACTCTAGTAGCATTTTCAAAGAGAGAATTATCTTGGATGTTTCTCGGCACTTCTACTACTTCTTGAAGTTGAACTCCAGGTGCCTCTTCACGACCCTCTCCGTTTGGGTCTTCTTGTGGTCCCAAGTTTTGACCTCTTCCAGTCATTCTACGCAGAGTTCTTTTTAATGCTGGGTCGTAAGGAGTTAGGAGATTGCCTTGACTTTGTGTATTTGACATACACTGGACTTAAGGCTTGTAGAAAACAAAAACAAAATAAAACGTAAATCGAGAAATAATTGACTGAAGTGCAATCACAAATTAGTCTAATCTAAAAGCCTTATTCCTCGGCAGCGGCACCAAAATTTGATATGCCCAAATTATACCTCCCTTAAGAAGTATAAGCGGTCGTTGTTAAATAAAGAGCTAAATAAAGGTTAGGGTCGATCCCACGAGGAATATGATCCAGACTTAGGCTAATTTATTGTTAACGTTCAGTCAATTTATCTCTGTAAAAAAGGGAGAGTTTGAAAGCTAAAATAATAATTGATGTTAGTCGGTAAGGTGAGAGTTTACGTTTTGTAATATCAATATGAGAATAAAACTAGGGCATATGTGTTCCCCATAAGCTCTTAACGCAGTAATCCTAATAACAGTAACCCTTTCCTAATATTTAACATGCATAGTCGGTAAGTTAGGTATCTTTTAAGTGATTGGTCCTCCAAATAGGGAATTTCACCGCGCAACTTGGTCCATCAATGGGTGTATGCTTTACAAACCCTTACCCTTGACTACAGATTAGCCTGCACGTATTTGGTTTAGGCTATTAGATAGCGGATTATCACGCTAAACTCTATTGTTTAACCTCTTTCTCATTCATTACTTGCTCCGACAATTAGGAATGAGGCAAGTTCTAACATTGCGCACCATTAAAAAACATTCAAAACTAAGAGATTAACAATACATGCATAAACACTTTTCAAGAATAACTTAATTACTAGTCTTACATTGTTAATTACTCATGGTTGCCACAACCCTAGTTGTGAATTTAGTTATTCATGATTGAGTGTTCGCAATTCATATTAGGGTTTGAATAATAAATCATGAACTTACAATTAGAATAGATGAAATCTGGAATCTTGAATTGAAGAACAAAAACAAATTTCATGAACTAAACTTTAAGAATTAAATGCTCAAAGTGTTTGCACAATAATTCCCAAAGCCAAAATAATGTATTTAAAAAACGTCTAACCAAAACTGCCAAAAATGAAAATTACAACTTATATTTATAGAAAATAAATCCTAAATAAGTTAGAAAAAGGAAAGCTAAGAAAATTTAGCTTGGACGTTGTCGTCTTCTGTTGTGGACCTACGGCTCGTAGTAAAACCTACGGCTCGTAGGTTCCTTCCGTCATTCAGTAGTTAGTCAATATTCTGAGGGTCATTTTCTATGGGCATGATCTTTGACTCGTAGATCTTAGTACAACCCGTCCTATTCATCCGTCATTCAGGTACTGAAACTCATCCTCTCTGAAGTTTCCTATGACTTCTCATGTACGGTTCATAGCATGAACTACGGCTCATCAATCCTCAATCGTCATTCCATACTTAGCTCCATTTCTCAGCTCTTGAACCTACGACTTCAACCTACGACTCGACATAGAGATGAAAACTCGTAAGTCCAGTTGTGAATTACAAAAAATCATGCTACTGCAACACTTTCACCTCCAATTGCTCCAAAACCTATTTCCTTCAAACTCAAACACAAATACTATCACATCTAAGAACAAAATACTTAAGATGCATGTAAAATTCTAAGTTTAATACATCAAAAGTACCGTAAGTTCACGGTACATTAGCGTCACATACAACCCCTCTATGGACTAAGCGTCTTCACTGAGGTTTGCCCTATCGTATAAGATTTGTCTAGACTCAACACTTAGGTTTGCCCTTCCTTATCGAAATTTACCTAAAATTAGTTAAACTTGGGACCACTTCAGCAAGGCTGATACATGAATATCTCCGATACCATTTTGTAATGGCCCAGCCTGCTTGGGATATTGTTTGCTCTAGTCTTTGACCCGCATGACTTTAAAAGGCGTCACAAGTGGGTAAGGCTACTTACTTATATACCCAACATCTCTACTGTGTTTTACTGATATAAGACTTTTTATTTTAAGCTGGGGCATCGCATAAAGTTTGTCATGACCCGAGTCTACACCCCAGCTGAGATACGGTTCTCGGAACCACGAGTGGTTCCAAACTAACCCTTGGCATAACATTTCAAAGCATATCATATGAATCTAATGCGGAAGCTGAAACATATTCTTAGTAATTCTTAATAAGGAAATCATTAAATCCATGATGACTGAGCAACTAATGCCTAAAATATGCCTTTAATATTTCGACTGAAGGAAATAAGTTTATTGAAACATGGCCCCTAGTTACCTCGATCCAAATAAACAAAGAAACAACTAAAATCTGACTAACAACTAATCATGAATTACCTGAATGAGGAGAACTTACCAACTGCTAGCGAGAACTGCTGCAACCTCACTAGCCATGAGTTAAGTATGGGCATCGGAATCTACATCATGAAAGGATGCTACGTATAGAAAAGTGTGTGTCCGTACGTGGAATGTATTGAGTAAGTAAGGGGCACTAGCATAATCGTAAAATGGCATAACGAGGACAGTGAAATAAGATTTACAAAATCAAATATACAGCGTGAAAGAACTGAGAGAAAACAGTTGGAGTTCATGTCTAAATAACATTTACAATCTTCTTTCAAAAGCATATATACAGATGAGTCTATTTCAGTAGCCTTGTATAATCATAGTTGTAAACAACATATTTAAAGTGAATCAAATAGAGTTAAGAGAATATCGTAAAAAGCTACATAAACTGGGGAGTTTCTTATAACCGACATATACTATGTGAGCTCACGATATCCAACAGCTAACCCAATTGGGAGGCATGCCCTATATCTTGCCAGAGTATAGGACCATATCTTATCTATTTGGATCCACTAATCTGAGCTTCTCAGGGCCAAATGAGTGTTGTTTGATGAAGTGTTATACTTAAAACCGATGGTGACATGTAGTTATAGGACTTGGGTTTGCAAAACCTACGTCCTCTCGGTATGAAATATTCCTCCCAAAATAACATACATACATATTAATGCTCATAAGGATAATAATATTCATCAATCTGAATCATATATGTGACTAAGCTTCAAAGTCATATCTAAGATAACTTGTATGGAGGTTGAAGTTCATATCATGTGAATTTTCATACTAGAAAGCCTAAGTGTTTATATGATTAAAGAAATCATTCTAAATCAGTTCAATGTTGTCTTAAAGGCTAAAATAATTTGAAGGAAACCTATTACTCTAAACTTCATTTAATGAAAACATGGTGGCATTAGAAATAAGACTCATAGACCTTTAATTTTATAGGTCATGATCTAGCTAATTAATTATATATTGAGAGATATGGTCGTTTGAAGTTGACCCTTGTATGAACTAATGCGAAAAACCTGAGCCGGTAGGAAGATTTTGAACTTGACTTAGTACTAGAGGTCCCTTATGACCCTAAACCACTTCTAATACACTTCCCACTTATAGGGATTAACCTCAAAACATAAGCACAAGTAGGACATCTCTTGGTTCAAGCTTATATTCTTACGATGAAAGATTCGGATTCTAAGAGTAGAGTTACGAGGTGTTACAACCAGTTCGTATTTTTAATATTTTAGGAGTCCTTAAAAAAATGTCAAATTTATGTTTTAAAAAAAACAAAATTCTTTTTTTTAAAATATCTCTTAATTTATTTTTGGTTGTTGATTTGGGCACAAACGTAGCATGGGCCAAATAAAACTAATATAATAAAAATGATTCAATTTCTGAACTCGGACACACATAAAAAAGTTTCACTTATACATTATTTTTTAGAATTGAAAATTATATTTATATATCCTTGACAACATTTACATATATAATAGTAAGCACTAATTGTATTAACCTTCACATATATTGGGGTGTTTGAATTCCCTCTGTCAAGGGTAGTGTATCCTCCTAAGTAAGTTTCTGCACGAATTGTCTTTTCAACAAATTGGTATTTAATTTATGTTCTTTTATTTTAAGTGTTATTTTTTTTTTGTAGTTTATTTAAATAAAAAAATTGCGAATGAAATTTTTTTTGGGCATAAGTACTCAAATGTAAGGCTGGCAAGGGGATGGGGACGGGGATGCCGGGACGGGACATAGGGGGACGGGATGGGACGGGTCGAGGTTTGACCGGAATTCACCCGGACCCGGGATGAACCGGGCCGGGATTCGCGGGATAAATATAAGTCCCATCCCGTCCCACTAGATTAACGGGATGTGACAGTGTTTTAGGGGACGGGACGGGACGGGACACGGGATTTTTATTTTTTTTGTATTTATTTAATTGTTTTGAAGTTATATTTTTTTTGAATGACATTTTTAATTTTTATTGTTTTGAATATTATTTTTTAGCTAAGTTAAAATGCTTAAGTTTTGAAAAATTCAAATTTCATCTTTTAACTTTCAAAATTCAAATTTCAAATTTCAAATTTCAAATTTTGAAGTAAGTTTTGATAAGTAAAGTATTAAATTTAAATGCAACACAATAGTTGTATAAAAAAGACTTGAATAAAGCCTTTAAATTTATTCAAATAAAATTTAATTGCAACTAACAACTTACAAGTTACGATTTACAAATTAAATATTAGAGGAGTAACTAATCTACGCAGCCACCTTCTAGGAAGGGTTCTGTTTCAAAAAGTTCTCGTATGTAAATCTAATATTTGTAACAAATATTACATGAGTAACTAATCTACGCAGCCACCTTCTAGGAAGGGTTCTGTTTCAATTAGTTCTCGTATGTAAATCTAATATCTGTATTGTCCAATAAAACTTTTTTCTAACTCTTGTATCAAATCGACGGTAACATCCTCCGGTGTTGGCAATGATGCTTGAAACTCTTGTGCATCTAGTTCATCGTCACTACTACATCCAAATATTGAATTAAAATAAGAGTCTTGTTTGGCGCTTAACTTTGGCAAATTATAATTTCTTCTCTCGGCGTTGATCCAGTCTCTAAATAAAACTGATGACTCCAAGCTTTCTTCAGCCAATGAATGTCTGTGATCTCCAATTTGAAACCTTGCCGCACTAAAAGCAGCCTCTGAAGCAACTGATGAAGCTTGAATAGCTAGAACATCACGAACCATTTTGCTAAGAGTTGGAAATGCACTACCACGTTTCCTCCACCAATCTAATACTTTTACGTTGCCTGCTCGTCGGTAACTGTTTCCAAACACTGATTAAGATATTCTTCAAAATCATCACGGTTAGTAGAATTAAGACCAAGAAAACCAAGCATATAATTATCAATATAATCATTGTTGATAGCATTAGAAGTTTGAGCAACAACTCCTTCATTAATTTCCATAGTTTTATATTTTTCATATAAGATTTTGGCTTGCACTTTTATGCTAGACTTACAAAATTCCAACTTGGAACTTCTTCCGGTAAAATTTCTAAAGTATCATAAAAAGTTTGAATAAGTCCTTGTACACCTCGTAATTTATATTGAGGGTTAAGTAAAGTCGCAGTTAAAATTTTTTGAGGAATAGGAAAAAAATATTTTTAAAATTTTTCAATCATAGCTTCAATTGACGGTCTAAATTTTTCAATTTTTTTGTATGTTTGAAATTGAATTGAAATAGCACAAATATTTACTAAGACTGATGAAATAGTAGGATAATAAACTCCAGAAAACATGGTTGTAGCATTATAAAAAAGTTTTAGAAAATCCAATAGTTCTTTGGTTTCTATCCAATCTTCATCACAAATTCTTTCTAGTGGGTCAGAATTATGGGCATTAAAAACCATTTGTATGGGTCGTTGATATTCATAAGCAACTGAAAGCATTTCATAAAAAGAATTCCACCTATTTTTAACATGTTTTGGAACTTTTCGTGGTGTAAGATTACATAGTACACAAAGCTCGTTAAATTCCCTAATTCTAGCAGGTCTATGAGCATAAAAAATCCATAAAACAACATATTCTATTTTCATACAACCACAATCAAATAATGAAATACCATCTTGTACAATTAAATTTAATATATGTGCAGCACATCTAACATGGAAAGCGTTATTATCAATTGGACATAGTCTAGTTTTTAACATAGTAGCAGCGTTGGTGTTATTAGAGGCATTATCTAATGCGACACTCATCACATTATCACAAAGCATATAAAAATCTAAAATACCTAAAACAGTTGAAGCTATATAAGCACCAGTTTTTTTCTCTACACATTCTTTATAACTTAAGATTCTTTTTTGCAAATTCCAGTTATGATCAATCCAATGTGCTGTGGCAGTTAAATAATCACGTCCATTAACACTACGACCCATATCAGAAGTTATAGACACTCTACAATCTAATATGCTAAATAAAAAACGAAGATATTGACAATGTTTACCTTGAAATTCTAAAACATCAGATTTAACTGTATTTCTTGAAACACCTTTAAAAGACGGATTATAAGTTTGTTGAATATATTCAATAAAATCGGGATGTGAAGGAAAACCAAAAGGTAAACCACAAACAGAAACCATCTTAGCTAAATTTTCGCGATCTCTTTCTTTATTATATTTACGTTGTGTAATTGGACCACCGGTGTTAGAAGGATCCAATGTTCCTTGTACCATGTTAGAACACTCTACCGATTGAGGAACACTAGAATTAATATCATCATCATCACTTTGAATTCCTTTTTTTTATCGGCTAGAGCTTTGGCCGCCTTATATTCAATCGGTCTACAAGATAGCAAATGTCTATTTAAACCCCCTGTCCCACCTTGACCTCCACCGACTCTATGTATAAATGTTTGTTTACACTTATTACAAATAGCAAGAGAGTTTACAATATCTAAAGTCATAAATTGCCACACAACAAAAGTTTTAGGGCGTTGATACTTCACCTTTCCCCTTGTAGGAGGTACAAGGGGGGAGGGGTGGGGGAGTTGACTATCTTCCTCAGTTGGAGGTGTAGTTTGTGTTGGAGCTTCCGTCGCCGGACTGGTAGGTGTTTCATCTAATTCATCTTCTTCCAAATCAACTTGTACTTCATCATCTAAATTTTCATCAACATTAGGATTATTAAAACGTCGTTCTAAAAATTCATGATCAATTTCAACATTTGTATCTATATTATAATGAGGAGTGAAAGAAGTATCATCAACAAAAGTAGAATCATTTGTATTAATTCTAACTCTAGGCATTGATTTAGAAGAAGAACCACCACATTTACTTTTATTTTTTTCCTTACTACTTTTTTTAGGAAAATTAAATAAATTGGAAACAACGGTTGCTATTTTTTCCTTACCGGTATTTTTTTTATTAGAACTCATATTTAATAAAATGTAAAATGTAATATATAAATATTAATAACACAAAACTAATTGCGAAAAAAATGTATAAATAAAGAAATGGAACGAATGTACCAAACGTCTGCGTTAATAGCAGACGGTTATAACCAATTCTTGAAGCTTGCTCCAACCAAATGTATTATCGTAAGTTGTAAGTTGTAGCTTCAATACTTGATAGCAACAATATAAAATATAAAATAATTGAATTATAAATATTATGATATTAATTGAAATATAAATATTATGATATAAATTTAGAATTGAGAATTGAGAATTGAGAATTAAGTGGAATCAAGAATCAAGATTCAAGAATGAGAGAATATAAAATATAGAATTGAGAGAGTAGATAATTTGTGAGAAATAAAAGAAGGATAAAGGGGTATTTATAATATAAAGAGTGGACTAAAGTGTATTTTATGTAACTTGAGGGTTAAAATAAAATATTAAAGAGTAGGAGTGGTAGGGGGGTGTTTGGGACTCCCAAAATTCAAATATATCCGTTGGGGGGGCCCACTAGCCGTTGCCCCAACGGTCCCCCACGGATAAATTGCAAAGTTTCAAAAAAAAAAATGGTCGGCCCACTTGACCGGCCGGTTCGACCGGGACGGGATGGGACGGGACGGGGACGGAACCGCTACGGGACCGGGACAGACCGGGCCGGGTCGACCGGGACCAAATCGTGAACCGTCCCCCTATCCCCCTATCCCGCTTCGACACGTGGGACCGGGACCGGCGAGACGGGTCTCGAGCCGGTACCGGGCCGGGGCGGGCTGTCCCGGTCCCCTTGCCAGCCTTACTCACATGTTATGCCCCACATGATTTGATTTCTAAAAACCTAGTTCTAACGGACATAAGTTTTAGTTGCTATAAAGGAAAAAAGTAGAAGATCTATATATTTTTAAGGAAATTTCTGCAATTTCGTGTTTATTCATATATTTTTTTCTTAAAAGAATTGAAGATACATATGTCTTAAAAACACTTTAATTAGTTTATAGACACTATAATAACTTCTAACTTACTTTATAATTTAGGACTTCTTCTTCTTCCTTCTCCTACTCCTCCTCCTCTTCTTCTGGACAAATCTATGTTGTGAAGTATATGTATTGGATAATTATATATATATATTTATAACTAGTATGTATATGTATCAGTGAATACAGTTGTACCAATGAATACAATTTGTATCAATGAATAAATTGTATCATTGAATACAATTGTATCAATTTCAACATTCGTATTTGTATAATTGATTGCTATCATTTGTATCAATGTTGTATCAATTGTATTAACGAATAATACAATTTGTATCTATATACAATTATGTGAATGTTGTATCAAATTAAACATTTGTATTTATATAATTATTTGTTATCATTTGTATGAATGTTGCATGTATGAGTGTTGTGTATATTAGCGAATACATGTGTATTAATTTGTATTTTGCATCACGGAAGAGAATTTGTATAGTTGGCACTTATCGTTTGTATTTGTGCAGTTGGACGTTAACATTGTTATTTGTATAATTAGTTGCTATAATCTGTATTTGTATTGAGAAGGGGTGGGGTTAGAGAAAGGCAAGAGAGAGAGAGGAGGAAGGGAGAGGAGAGAGGCAAGGAAGAGATGAAGCAGAGAGAGGAGAGAGGCGAGCAAGAGTGCTGAGAGAGGAAGAGAGGCGAACGAGAGTGCAGAGAAAGGAGAGAGGAAGAGAGGAGAGAGAAAATAACAACAACGCCTTAACTATAGCTATATATTATAATTCTTTCAAACTATAATGATATATTTTAAATGCATATGACTTGTTTGCCTAATTACATAATTTTCCATATTCGATAGATATATAGCTTGTTATATATAACTTTGGCTCTGTTATGAAATCATGCGCGAACTTGAAAGTGGATTATTCCGTGGTAAGCTTTGGCAGATGTATTGAAGTTGTTGAGACATTTTTATTAACGGACAACTCCAACTAGCTGAAATTAAGAATTTTTGTAAACTTGAACTCGTTGGAATTTTTTTTTAACTTGGTGAAATCTGAAATTGAGAATCGAGTAAAAATGGGAGAAGAGGGGTTCTATTTATAGACCCCAAATAGCTAGGGTTCGAAATTCAAAATTGGTTGGATGGATTTCAAATACGAATTTGAAATCGAATTTTGAGTTCCAGAATGGGACAAAGATTATGGTCTTTGTTCTTGTGATTTGAATCTAAAAATTTAAATAGGAAATCTCCTCTTTTCCCCTCAAAACACACAACCTCACATGGTATTAGGCTGTCACTCGAGTACTTATCTGGGAAAGACAAAATGAATATGATGAATGTTGATGTAGAGAAGCCAACTTAGCGTTTTATCTTTATTCCCCAATAATGGGAAACAATGATACCCATTAACTCTTCTGCTAATTTAGCAAGTGCTACCACTGTAAATTAACACATGTATGCTTGGAAAGGAAAGTAAACGTTGAAAAAATATCTATTCCCCTACTTTCCTGTAGCAGAAGCTGAAAAGTCTAGATAAAATCCAAATAGAAGACCATACATGAGTCTTGAGAACCTGCTTAGGAAAGGATATCACAGCCTGGATTTATATCTACAAGTGCATCAACAGTTCTAGAGTTGATTCCGGGACAGTGCTGTATGTTCAAGCCATGAAGGTTCTGAACTAAATCCAGCAAGAAGGGTAAGCTATTGTCTGACACCAAAGGGCAACTGGATAGTGAGAGGATCCGCAAATGAAGATGTATAGCAGTGGCCGTAAAAGGATTTCAACGGAAGGATAATTCCTCTGCTCAAACTTTTCATCTAATATTATGTTATCACAATTGTCAGTGACGAAAAAGTGTAGAGAACTATATAATAACCCTAGTGAGTGGAGGGATGACCAATTTATAGAGGTTGAGATTTAATCTTGACCGTCCATCCAATAACCAATCTAACATATGAAATTTGTTTTTCATTAGACATTAGTTACCAACTTTACATTAATTGGGTCACACATAAAATAAATAAATTCAAGCATTTACTCTAAACAATCAAATAATTATCCTAGCATTCAATTTCTATCTCAATAAATATAGGTTTAGTTATTGACTTAAATATTATTTATTGTTTATTTCAAGTTATTTATAATTTACATTTACTATTTTAAATTTTAATTCTCTGATTAAATGTAAAGTTTATTTCTTTTGTTTTCTCTTCTAAGTTTTTGTCTTACATGCTGATAAATATAAGTACTAATAAGAATTTCACTTAGGATAGGACTAGAGTTTAATTTTTTTTTAAAAATAAAATTAAGTTATAGCATTGTTAAATAGTTTTAAAAGGATTAAAAAATGTAAATGTTGTTCTTCCAGCACAATAAAAAAAATGAGTTTAAAAATACGATAGTTAATTAATATAGTTTTATATGCATGCACTTTTAACATAAAATTTACCTAACAAATGATTGTTGATTAACTTAATCCTATTCAGCCGAGGATTATGCCAGGCTTTACATTCGGGAGTTGGTTAAATTGCATGGATTTCCATTGTCCATAATCTCATATATGGGTACTCAGTTCACCTCTCAGTTTTGGAGATCATTTCAGAAAGGTTAAGGTTAGCACAACTTTTCATCCATAGACAGATGGTCAGGCTGAATGGACTATTCAGACCTTGGAGGATATGTTGAGAGCATATGTGATTGACATTAAGGTTATTTGGGACGATGATTTGCCTTTGATTGAGTTTGCTTATAATAACAGTTATTACTCTAGTATTCTGATGGCTCCATTTGAGGCACGCTATGCTAGGAGGTGTAGGTCTCCTATAGGTTGGTTTGAAGTTGGTGAAGTGGCTTTGATAGGGCCCGAGTCAGTTCATGTCATCACTTAAAGTACACCCTAGACGTGGCATGGCGTATAGAACCCCGAGAGGCCCCACACAGGCCACTTAGCATACATCATACAACATAATAGAAACAGTAGAGTTTAAAAGCAACATTTCATATAAAAGAGTCTGACAAAAGCGGAAGTCTACATAAGTCTCAAATCCATCTAATACATCATAAGGAAAGTGATTGGGACGTACCCCATACATCACATACAAAAGTCTGAAATGAAAATGATATAAAACAATAAAAGAGTCTTGGTCCTCGGAACAAGAGGAATCGCCAATCTTCAAAGTCAATAGAATCACTTAGCCACGAGAATGCGAGGTAGGAATATCAGACCCTACATTCATGAGATAATGTAGGTAAAAGTATACATTAGTACATGAAATGTACCAAGTATGATAACAATGCATAAGAGCTATGAAATCAGACTTTATGTGATATGCAATGACCAAACTAAATTATAAAATAAAAGGAGTTAGAAAACATAAATCACAATCATGGTCAATGCAATGCAAGCTTGACATATTTAAAACACTTGTGAGATCCTTTGAAAGTAACTTAGTTCATTATTGTGGGAAGTTAGCCTTAACCGACATAGACTATGCGGGCTATAACATGGAATTCGATATATCCCTCATACCGAAAGAAGGGAATTCTACTTGCCAAGGTAGGCTCCGTACACATTATTCATATGCTATTTGTGGATCCACTAGCTAAGTTCTATCTAAGACAATCATCCTATGGTGGCACATAGTTATGGGACATGGGTATTCACCACTTGTCCACTCGGTTCTAAGCATAAATCCCACGGAATTAGCCATTAATCATATTCATCTTATTATCCATGGAAAGGTATAATTTAGTAACCAATCCAAGCTAGAGTTCATTAGAATAGACGTTTCATCTTTCATGGACTTGTCCAAGATTACGTCATTTAGAATAGCTCCTTAGACCATGCGTGAGAAAACCTTTCACCGTCCACGATCTTTTCATAATAGCTTTATAAGGCCCATAGTCATTAAAACTTCAAACTAGAAGTGCCATACTACTAATGAAAATAGTTTTAAAAGCCTGATCTATGATCGTTGATGGCATAACTGGCTACCATACTAATTAAGATCTAATTTCGGATAATATCCCAAAAGCATTGATGACAAATCTAGATGTCATTCATATCATGCGGCCAAGCTTCATAGAACATATAGATACCTTCATCTATAAGCTTACTTGAGTCATAAACATTAATTTCATAAAATATGCATAATTTTTCATGAAGTATATTCATAAAGCATCCTCAAATTCATTTACATCAATTTCATAAGAGCATGCATATCTTCATAAATTCATGGATCATAGTTCGTAAGCTTCA
This sequence comes from Solanum appendiculatum, assembly GCA_018342035.1. Classification (NCBI taxonomy): domain Eukaryota; kingdom Viridiplantae; phylum Streptophyta; class Magnoliopsida; order Solanales; family Solanaceae; genus Solanum; species Solanum appendiculatum. The sequence goes on along the minus strand of JAGDQO010001043.1, from coordinate 28,358 downwards.
TCATGGGTTCATAGTTTAAAATCATGGATCATGCATGGATTCATATGAATTTAACTCAAATGCATGTAATTACTTCAATTCATGTATAAAAAGATATAAAACAATCAATTGGATCATAATTTAAAGGAACCCATAAAGATGGAATAAAACCCTAATTTTGAATTGAGAATTCATCTTGTCAAACTTGAAGATTTTAGGAACCCTATGGAGTAAAGGACTCCATAGGTGAATACTATCATACCTTGATGTAAAAAACCCACAATCAATGGTGAGTTGGAGACTTGATCTTGAAACCCTATTCTTCTTCTTCAAGCTTTAAGAGAGAGAGATTTTGGGGGAGGAACTTGAAGGATTTGGGGAAATTGAAAAGTGATCTAGAATAGTTAGATTTTAAGCTTAAAAGACTTATATAGGGTCTTGTATTAGGATCAAAATGACCCAGTTTAGGCATTAATCAATTAGGAAAAAGACAAAAAATCCCTTAAAAATTAACTACGACTCGACCTTCTACGGACCGTCCTGGTCAACTGTAGATAGATTCAGAAACTATTATTTTGGACCTTCAATCGACAAAACCCATGTACGGCTTGTAGGTCTTCTTACGATCCATACATACCAACCGTAGAAACAAACTTTAGGTCTTAAAATTTCACTAAGTCTAGGAGCTACCTACAAGACCTACTTACGACTCATACAATGGTTGACGGACCGTCCTATTGAATCGTAAAAAGGGTTCTGAGACTTGATTTTGGAAAAATTAATTCCCCACTACCTACGGGTGCCACCTACGATCCGTAGATGCTTCTACTAACCATAGGTGGGAGCTGTAGGTCATGCCTGCAACCCCCAAACTGCATTTTCCTCATTTTTTCAAATTCGAGGTGTTACAATATCTCCCCCTGGGAACATTCATCCTCGAATGAAACTCAAGCTAACACAAAAAGAGTAGGAGAGAAACTAGCAATCCAATATGAATGTAACTTCATCAAATGAACATACCCAAGGAGAAACATCAACCCCTACCGTAAACATATTAAAAACATCTTTTCATAAGGTATCCATGCAAGTCATACTCAAATGCACATAATCATGAAGGAATCAATTATAGCCAAATCAAAATCTTGAAAAGCAAGTTTTCATGAGCATGCATGCATGAGGAAATATGAGAATGACTAAGAGAATAAGACTCCTAAAGAGTGAACATGAGGGGCTAATGCCTTAAGCTAGATTCGAAGATAGCGGAAAAAGATAGGGATACTAAGACATCACATCACCTCTGGCCTTTCACATACCCAACCATAACAAGGAACCCTTCCAAAATCAACATAACTCTACTCACATACTTCAACCATGAAGCACACTATCTCTCTCTTGGGAGCAAACCTCTCTAGTCTTTACGAATCAATCTCCCTCAACCCAAGCATATCATCAAAGTCTTAAGAACAACAGAACCATTGTTACAAGTAAACACTTAAGAAGTTTCCATAAGGATTTAAGGTCGACCTTAAACACACTAACCTTACATGGAGTCATACCATAGCCAACGAAACACCCAACATCTAACAATGCATAACCACAAGCAAAATACCATAACCTACCAATTACCACATCCGGGGAACCCTCATGATCTTGTCGAGTCTGAAGAGCATAAAACCTATTTTGTTTATGACCATCACTAGAACCTGAGGAAGGGTAATGTTAAGCCCACCGACGTTTATCTCCCTCATTCCTAGCAATCGAAGGAAAATCTCTTACCTTATGACCCATTTTTGCACAACCAAAGCATGCATCCATACTGGCTAGATAATCAACTCTATGGATTTTTCCATATCTTGACACTTGGACACCATTTGCTCACTAGAATCTTTACCTTGAGAACGATTACCTCCACCAGACCTTAAATGTGAGAAATCAGAATTATCATTCCTTGCCCTCTTTGCCTCCCCAATCCTTAAGTTTCTCTTCTTCGATTTGTTAAGCATGAACCATCAAACGGAGACGTCTATCTCTGAACAAGCATGTAGGTTAGGCATTCTTCGACCACTAAGTCGGAAGCACCAAACACAAACTTACTCATCTTTGCCCTTGGATCGGCAACCATAGTTGGGAGCATACTTAGCAAATTGAGTGAACTTCAAAGCATATTCCTTCACACTCATATTTCCTTGACGAAGGTTGAAGAATTCGAGTACCTTTTCCTCCCTCATCTCAGGGGAAAAGAACCTATCAAGAAAAGCAACCTTAAATTTCTCCTAATCAAGAGGACCCACATCAACCGCCCTCTCACTCTTCCATTGCTCAAGCCACACTTGAGCAACACCTTTAAGTTGGTAAGTAGCCAATTCCACATTCTCTACTGGAGTGATACCCATAATCTCTACAACCTTATGAATCTCGTCGATGAACTCTTGAGGATCTTTCTCAACCTTAGAACCATGAAACTCTGAGGGATTCATCCTAGTAAAGTCCCTTACTCTAGCTACCGCCGTACCTACCATTGGGTTCATGGAAACCACAACCTCCCTATTTGCTTGAGTCATCATAAGTTGGGCCAATGCATGAAATGCGGCTTGAAACTCATCATTAGTCACTTGCTCGGCCAAAGGGTTGATCATTACTTGAGGAACCTCTTGTCTCACATTTTGACGAACATTTCTTCTCACGAGATTCTTTCATGGAGGCATATTCTGAAAAGCATAAACTAGGAGAGGAGGAACTTTATAGAGATAAACTCTATGGCATGACTTTAGAGTGATGAAAGACATGGAGTTTCCTAAACATCTTATAGACTCTTATTCATACATGTGGCACGCTTCACACTCATGTACAAGACTCTACTCAACGTGGCTTATAAGACATCCTAGGACCTTTCTAAACCTTGTACTTTGAATACAAGTTTGTCACGACCTAAAGTACACCCTAGACCTGACATGGTGTGTAGGACCCTGAGAGGCCCCACACAAGCCACTTAGCATACATTATACAAGATAATAGAAATAATATAGTTTAAAAACAATATTTCATATAAAAGAGTTTAACAAAAGCAGAAGTCTACATAAGTCTCAAAGCTATCTAATACATCATAAGGAAAGTGATTGGGACGTAACCCATAGATCACATACAAAAGTCTGAAATAGAAATGACATAAAATAATAAAAGAGTCTCAGTCCTCGGAACATAAGGACTCACCAATCTTCAAAGTCAATAGAATCACTTAGCCATGAGAATGCGAGGTAGGAACGTCGGACCCTATATTCATGAGATAATGTAGGCAAAAGTATGCGTTAGTACATGAAATTTACCAAGTATGCCAATAAAGACTTTATGTGACATTCAATGACCAAACTAAATCATAAGATAAAAGGGGTTAGAAAACATAACTCACAATCATGGTCAATGCAATGCAAGCTTGACATATTTACAACACTTGTGAGATCCTATGATTGTAACTTAGTTCATTACTGTGGGAAGTTAGCCTTAACTGACATAGACCGTGTGAGCTATAACATAGAATATGGTATATCCCTCACACTGAAAGAAAGAGATTCTACTTGCCAAGGTATCATCCGTACACATCATTCATATGTTATTTGTGGAGCCACTAGCTAATGTCTATCTAAGACAATCATCCTATGGTGGCATATAGTTATGGGACATGGGTATTCGCCACTTGTCCACTAAGTGCTAAGCATAAATCCCATGAAATTAGTCATTAATCATATTCATTTTATTATCCATGGAAAGGCACAATTTAGTAACCAATCTAAGCTAGAGTTCATTAGAATAGATGTTTCATCTTCCATGGATTTGTCCAAGATTACGTCATTTAGAATAGCTCCTTAGACTATGTGTGAGAAAATTTTTCACCATCCATGATCTTTTCATAATAGCTTTGTAAGGTCCATAGTTATTAAAACTTCATACTATAAGTGCCATACTACTAATAAAAATAGTTTTAAAAGCGTGATCTATGATCATTGATGGCATAACCAGCTACCATACTAATCAAGACCTAATTTCAAAAAATAGCCCAAAAGCATTGATGGCAAATCTAGATGTCTTTCATGTCATGTGGCCAAGCTTCATAGAACATATAGATTCCTTTATCTATAAGCTTACTTGAGTCATCAACATTACTTTCATAAAATATGTATAATTTTTCATAAAGTATATTCATAAAGTATCCTCAAATTCATTTACATTAATTTCATAAAAGCATGCATATCTTCATAAATTAATGGATCATAGTTCATAAGCTTCATCATGGGTTCATAGTTTAAAATCATGGATCATGCATGGGTTCATATGAATTTAACTCAAATACATGTAATTACTTCAATTCATGCATAAAAAGATATAAAATAATCAATTGGATCACAATTGAAAGGAACCCATGAAGATGGAATAAAACTCTAATTTTGAATTGAGAATTTATCTTGTAAAACTTGAAGATTTTAGGAACCCTATGGAGGAAAGGACTCCATAAGTGAATACAATCATACCTTGATGTCAAAAGCCCACAATCAATGGTGAATTGGAGACTTGATCTTGAAACCCTAGTCTTCTTCTTCAAGCTTTTAGAGAGAGAAATTTTATGGGAAGAACTTGGAGAGATTTGGGGAAATTAAAGAATGATCTAGAATAGTTAGATTTTAGGCTTAAAAAACTTATATAGGGTCTAGTATTAGGATCAAAGTGACCTAGTTTAGGCATTAATCAATTAGAAAAAAGACCAAAAGACCCTTAAAAATTAACTGCCGACTCGACGGACAATTCCTAGGTTCTTCTACAGACCGTCCTGGTCAACCGTAGCTAGATTTAGAAACTATTATTTTGGACCTTCAATCCACGGAACCCATGTATGGCTCATAGGTCTTCATACGTTCCGTACATACCAACCATAGAAACAAACTTTAGGCCTTAAAATTTCACCAAGTCTGGGAGCTACCTATGAGACTTACCTAGGACTCGTACAATGGTTGACGGACCGTGCTGTTGAATTGTAAAAAGGGTTCTGAGACTTGATTTTGGAAAAACTAATTCCCCACCACCTACGGTCCGTAGATACTTCTACCAACCGTAGGTGGGAGCCGTAGGTCATGTCTGCAACCCCAAAACAACATTTTCCTCATTTTTCCGAATCTAAGGTGTTACAATTTATGAGGCCATGGAGAAAGTTTGACTTATTAGAGATAGGTTGAGAACAACCCAGATTACACAGAAAGCTTATGCGGATATGAGGAGAAGATAGCTTGAATTTGTTGCAGATGAATGGCCTTATCTAAAGATTTTGCCCATAAAGAAGGTGATGAGGTTTGCTAAGAAAGAAAAGCAAAAACCTCATTATGTAGACACTTACCATATTGAGGCATTTCGGTAATGTGGCTTATGAGTTAGATTTGCCTTCAGTTTAGCATCATCATATCAGTGTTTCATGTATCCTTGTTGAAGAAGTGCATTGGTGACCCCACTTCAGTTGTGCCTTTAGAGAGTGCCAGTGTGAAGGAAAGTCTCTCTTACGAAGAGGTCCTAGTTGAGATTCTTGACTGTCAGGTTCGTAAGTTGAGCAATAAGGAAGTCGCTTTGGTGAAAGTCCTTTGGAGGAATCAATTAGTAGAGGGTGCTACTTGGGAAGTCGAAGCACATATGATGTCCAAGTATCCCCATATCTTTTCTTCCAGTTTAGTTTCAGTTTGAGGTAATAGTTCCTCCCTAGTGATCTTTTAGTTTCATGTCTCTGTATGCATGCATGTTCATGAAATTAGTTTAGTCTTCGTGTTTTAGTTCAGAGTCAGTCACTCCTTCAGTTTTCAGTGTGTAGCTTTCAGTATTGGGTTGCAGATCCTTCCCCATTCTTTTCAGCTTTAGTAGGCTCCATTCGAGGGTGAATGTTCTCAAGGAGGAGATATTGTAAAACCCTAAAAGTTCCTAGCTCAGATAAGACCAGAAGAAGTTCAGAAATAAATCTGAAGCCTGTAGAAATTTGTGCTTTATGAGCTCTGTATAAAGACCATAAAAGGAACTATAGACTATAGTTGACAGTCGTAGATATACTACGTAATACAGGAAAATTAGGTCAGTGTTTACGAGTTAAGTTACAAGTCGTAGAACATTGTATGGGTCGTAGACTTGATTTGTAGACCAACTTCAGAAAATTGGAAATTTGACTTGAACATGATGAGAAGATTTATGGCATATAGATGGTTTAATGAGTCATGGAAGGTCTCGTAAACCAAAGTCTTGAAACCTCAGAAACTCAAAATTTCCCTGACTTTTAAGATTGGACATGATGGGTTGTATAAGAAAGTACGAGTCATTATTGGTCTTGTAGTTCAAGACTTTAGAAACTTAGGATTTCCCTCTGAGTTCTATGGATAGGGACCTATGGTCTGTATATGGAACTACGATCCATAGATTCCACTCGTAGAAGAGCTCTAACAGTTTTTAATGAGGGTCATTTTGGTCTTTTCCCATTATTTTAATCCCTACACTTTGTCGTTTTGACCTATTCTAAGTGAGATTAAGTGATTCCTAGTGACTCTAACCTCTCATTCTATCCTAACTCTCCCAAATTAAAGTTTTTTCCCTCTAAAGTCTTCTCTCAAACAAGAGCTAGGGTTCCAAGCTTCAAGTCTCCATTGATGAAATCAAGCCAAGGTTTCTAGTCCAAGTATGTGGGATTTGATCAATGGGTATCCCTTCACCCATTGAGTCCCAAGAAAACCTCAATTCTACAAGTATATGACTTCTACCAATCTAGGGTTTATAGGATTTTTATGGATTCTTGATGACTTTCCGTTCTTTTTCTTCATGTTTAGCCTTTAATTGCATGATTCTAATTATAGTTCCATGTTCTCAATTGTATTTTCATGAACCATAAATATACAAGTTTTTTCATGACGAAGAACTTTCATGATTTCAAAATGCATGCTTCAGATTATCAAGGTTTTTATGATTTTAGATAAAGTGTCTTTTTGAATTATACTCAGAATTTATGTTATTTCATATGCATATCTCGGATAATCAGATTATCATAATTTAGATGTTTTAAGATAAAGTAACTCTCAGTATATCTTCAGTTATCATGATTTATATCTGCAACTATCATGATTCATGAGTTACTCAGTATTTATCAGTTATCAGTAGAATATTATTAGATTATTAATATTTCTTGTTTATATTCATGTTTCCGATAAGAGTAATACTTAGCACCGAGTGTCTTTAGGGATGGAGGATTCCGATCAGCGTTCGTGAACCTTTAGTAACAAATCCTAGATCTCAGAACTACGTGCCACCATAGGATTAGTCTTTACAAACTTTAGCTTAGTGGATCCACATTAGCTCAGTTATCAGGTCCCTTACCATGGCAAGTATTGGACACCCTATTTTCGGCATAGAGGCAGTAAACTGAACTCCATGTAGTAGCTCACATGGTGTATGTCAATTTTAGTATCTCCCATAGTCAGACTTTCAGTTATTGCATGACCTTGTACTTATGTATTTCAGTTCATTATATCTCAGCTTCATGTTATTTTACTTGATCATTGCATCAACATATTTTATAAATTTATCACGTTCATTTATCATGTATTATGCATATTCCTCATACGCAGTACATTTAAAGTACTAATCGTATACTTTCTGCCTATATTGTTTGATAATATAGGTCCAAAAGCTTAGTATCCAAACCGCGGTTAGTACCATCTCTGATCAGCTAGCAATATTATTTGGTGAGTCCTCATCTTTCCGAGGGCAGCCCCTATGGCTCTTCCAATCATTTACTTTTAGTTTCAGATAGTTGGAGTTAGATGGGGTTTTATCCTAGCAACTCATATTAGTAGAGGTTTTTCAGACAGTTAGTTTAGACTTCCACTTATATGTACTCAGATATGTTGTCTATTGAGTTATTAGACTATATCAGTTAGCTTTCGCATACAGTATCTTCTATCGTTGTTTTATGCTAATCCTAATGTCATGTCAGACCATAAGGTTGACTTGGAGTCACTTGTGGCTCTAAGTACTGTGTCGCGTCCAGGGAATAGTCTCAGGGAGTGACATGAGAAGTGCTCTGAGTCTCTTCTCAGTGTTCTAACTCGAGTCTTGGCTCCGTCGTACATGTCCTTTATCACCCTAATATAAGCCATTGGGACACCTTTAGCCTCCAAACACCTCAACTGAACATCCATCAAGACGTTTTTATAGGCCTTTTCAAGGTAAATGAACACTATATGTAGGTCTTTCTTCCTTTCCCTATATTTCTCCACCAGCCTCCACACAAGATGGATAACTTCAGTAGTCGATTGTTCTGACATGAATCCAAATTGATTCTTAGAAATGGACACCCCTTTCCTCATCCTCATCTCAACCACTCTCCCAGACCATTATAGTGTGGCTTAGCAACTTGATACCCCTGTAATTATTACAGTTTTAGATACCACTCTTGTTCTTGATACTCCACCTCCATTCGTTAGGTATTTTTGTCGTCTTAAAAATAACATTAATACAACCTATTTAACCACTTCATATCTTCTTTTTCTTTGCTCTTCCAAAATTCCACTAGAATCTTATCGGGTCTGATCGCTCTTCCCCTATTCATCCTACTAATATCATGCTTAATCTTCTCAACCCTAAACCACCTACAGTACCCAAAGTCCCCATGTCTCTCGAAAAACACCAAATCACCCAACACAATGTGTCACACCCCGAGCCTACAACATGGAGGTGGCCGACACTCCAAAACCATTACTGGTCCCAAGCAAACCCTTGATCTAACTAATGACTGAGCGAAACACTAAATATACATGCGGAAGACTTATAAAATTAACATTTAAAATCATTTAATGATATCTCATGCAAAAGTTTGAAATAATAATAATAATGATGATCTCTTCCCGAACATGATTTTCGCTGTTCTAGTGTAGCTGATGAACATGACAGAACAAAAGGCTTCACTTAAGAATATGATGTCTTAAAGCTTCATCACATTGAGAAGATTTTGTTAGAATAGGATTTATCAGGTAAAAATTTCTATCTTTTAAATTTATGGCATCTACGTTTATTGCTTGGCTGTGGGTACACATTTAGCTTTAGGGTTTTGATATTCTTGTGTTGTTGATACGATTTTTGTTGATTTTGGGGAGTCTAGCTCGTGTTGTATTACCCACATCAGTTGATTCTTTGCCCCAATTTTCCCTTTTAGATTTGTCAATTTCCCTTAAACCCACTGCATTCTTGGCTTATTTGTAGGGTAAATGCTATTACTAAGAAGTGAGAATCCACAACATTGACTCTTGAATTGTCATCAACAGCTGAATCTGCTACTTGGATATGTCAATTTTTATTCAAAATTTTCTTTTCTGAGGTTCAGTAGCCCTAAGGTGAATGACCCATTTTAGCTTATGTTTTCAATGTTGAAGTGTTAAAGGTGTTGTCTTTGTACTGGTCTTTTCCTCTAATTATATTTTATGATATTGGGTATCAATGAAAGTTTTAAATGTTTGAAGAAAGGCTCTTTCTTGATGCATGTAGAACTTTCTTTTTTAGGTTTAGTTTTTGGCTCAAAATTAGAGTCTCTTAGCATGAACTGAAAAATTATGAAAATTTGAACAAGTTTTTAGCATTCATTCTACCTAAGCAGTGTAAATTGGTTAGCTTACTGAATGGACGAGTATCATATAATTTTTTTAAACCACTAATAGTCGTTGACTAAGAGGACAATGGTGTTTTAATTCTATTTTAATCGATTGTATGTTTACATAATATAATTTTTCTGCGTCCCTTTTAAACTAGTAAAGATATGTATTACTAAAGTTGTTGATCTTGTCTAAGAATAGGAGCGCTTAAAATCTGATTCAACTTGCCTACTTTAGATCATGATAACAGTTTGTCTTCCTAATTTTAGAACATGGAAGGCTACATAACACTTGAAGTAAAGTCAGTGAATTTTTTTTTAAAATTAGGTTTTCAGTAAACCTTATCACATGACTTTGTTAACCCTTGAATACTTTGAGTCTTGAAATATTTCACAACTTTTTCTTATTCACAGTCCTTCTATAAGTAATATTTCACCCTTGAGGATGCCAGATTAAATCTAATCTTGCTTCAGGTCAGGGATAACTTTGAATGAAATAAACTCTACGAAGTTTTAAGCTTTTTGGTGTGATCGACTATCTATTACAGGATCATTGTAATGTTTCCATGTTCAAATGGATCCTATATGTGTTGAGATGAGAATGATCTTCAAAGGGTTCATGAATAGCTATTTTAGAGAGACTATGCATTTTCTTGAAATTTTGGAGTCTTTATCCAAAGAACCTTGGGTGTTGATACTTCTAGCGTTCCATCAAAGGGTCTTAATCATTAAAACCCTCTGCTTCTAGATCTTGTGTAGGTTCTGCTTGAGGTAGCAGATGTACTGATGGAAGCCTTCTTGGTGTTGTGATTTTGTTGTTTTCTGCCTCTAGGAGATAGACCCTGCTGTGCAGAAATTTCTTGAATTTCTTCTTGACATTCATTATGAAAAGTTGAACCAAATGCTTTAATAAGATGCGCACCGGTTTCTTCATCATCATTCTCATTTTCCTCCATGGATTGAGTATCATTATCAAGTTCATCTTCAGAATGTTCAACATCATAGTCATCATTTCTCTTAGAGTTGTTCTTAATGTTAAGATTATTAACCTGGGATTGCTGTTGTTGAATGACATTGTACCCTTGAATTTCAGTTTCTTTTTGTTGCTTTCTTTTAATAGCATCTCTTTTCATCTTGCTAACCTACCTTGTGACTTGTTGCTAGGAGGTTTCATGTGCTGCTCACTACCATCCTTTTGATCTTGTGCATATGTAGGCCCCTAAATCACAGTCTTTTGAGGAGTGTGAGTAGGAGAACGATGTACCCTATAGCTATATTTTTTGTGAACATCTGATACCCTTGACTAGAAGTGTCCCTTGTGTGGTCTGCTGTAGTAATTAAATTACCCTATTTTTGACCAGTATCAACAGTCTGCATATTGTTTCTCTGAGCTTTCAATCCTCTTTTTGTTGCTTTCTTTTAATAGCATCTCTTTTCATCTTGCTTAACCTGCTTTGTGAGTTATTGTTAGGAGGTTTCATATGCTACTCACTACCATCCTTTTGATCTTGTGCATCTGTAGACCCCTAAATCACAATCTTTTGAGGGTGTGAGTAGGAGAACTGATGTACCCTGTAGCTATATTTTCTGTGAACATTTGATACCCTTGACTAGAAGTGTCCCTTGTGTGGTCTGCTGTAGTAATTAAATTACCCTATTTTTGACCAGTATCAACCATCTGCATATTGTTTCTCTGAGATTTCAATCCTCTAAACTTTTTGGTGTGATCGACTATCTATTATAGGATCATTGTAATGTTTGCTTGAATGTTTAAACATGGTAGTAGATGTTTGATACTTCTCTGACTGTGTGCGCACAAGAATGAGATTTTAAAATTTTGGACTTAGTTTTATAAAGTTCTAAAAGATTTTCACACTATATTATAAGTTGGTCTTTGAAAAAATGTGTTTGAACTTCTTTAAAATGTTGTTTACAACCTGAACCTGCTTCTTGATTGAGTTTCTTAATCTGAATTAGTTCATTTAAATTCCTTAATTGCTATGGATATATTTGTGGGCATTAGTTCTTTGCTTAATCAAAGTCCTATGTTGTTTCAGTGCTTCAACACTTTGTCAATTTTGCTTCAGTCAAAATCGTCCTCAACATCTCATTTCGCTTCATCGACTCTGTGGTAGGTAGGCTTTGGACATTTCTTCAAGATTCAACATTTACTGAAATTTCTGTACTTTCTCACCCTTTTGTAACACTGTGTGTGAGGAAGAGGATTTTTCTCGGTGTGTATTTCCAAGAAGAATATAAAAACTGAGTTAAATTTCTATCGAAGTATTAGATATATATCTAAATTATTCGGTTACACTCGTTTCAATTTCTACTATCTTAAATTAAGAACAAGATAGTAGAATTTCATTCTTTATGTTAGTAAAACTTCATTATATGTACCACAGTAGACAGACACATGCAAATTTCTAACTAATGTATACAAGATGTACGAATTAAATAAAGAAAAAATTTGAGAATTTATTCTAAATCTTAACCTATTCTACCTCTTTCAATATGTGTGTCTAAACCGCTTTATATGCTTAGGATTATGTTATGTTTTTCTTGAATATGTTGAATTCCCTATGAGTATTTAAATTCACTCACGAAACTTTAACTTTTAATCAATTGAGTTCCATTTGCTTACTTTATTTCTTAGTTGTGCATGTCCTATTAATTTTACTTACTTTTCCTTAGAAGTATAATCAACTTTCAAAAACATTTGTGGAGGATTCAAGGTTTGATTTGGCATAGCATAAGTGCCATGACTAGGTAAGATTTTTATCATCTCAAAATTTATTTGTGAAGTAGTTAATGATTTAATGATTGTTTGCTGAAAGATGAAATATCAATATTTATTTTTAGGAATTCAAATCTCCCATCCAAGGATTGGATGGATTTAGCAAGGTATAGCAAAGAGTATATTGTTGGTGTTGAATCTTTCCTAAATTTTGCCTACTCTTATGGAGATCCTCAAGGCGAAGAAATTCAATGTCCATGTGCAAAATGTTGTAATATTCATTGGACTCTAAGGAATGTAGTGTATGATCATCTAATATGCTATGGATTTGTTAAAGGTTATACTAGATGGATCAATCACGGGGAATGGAATATCAAGTTAAATGTTGACGATGATATGGATTACTCACGAGATGCCATTGATGGGTTGTTGAATGATCAATTTAGAGATGTTGCATAGGCTGAAGGAGTTTATGATGGTCCAAATGAAGATGCCAAGAAATTCTATAACTTAGTTGAAGAGGCAAGCCAAGAACTATATCCTGGTTGTAAAGGATTCTCTAAATTGTCATTCAGAATTCGTTTATATTTGTTGAAGTGTCTACACGAATGGAGCAATGAAGCATTCACTTCTCTTTTAGAGTTATTAAAAGAGGTGATGCCCGAGTTAAACATTCCTCCGTCTTACTATAAAACCAAGTCTATGGTTAAGAATCTCGGTCTTGATTATGAGAAAATTGATGCATGTCCCAATGATTGCATGTTGTTTAGGAATGATCATAAAGATGATGAATTTTGTCATACTTGCAGAGCTTCATGATATATTAAATATCTTGAAGTTGATAGTGAGCTTGAGCCTTCTAAAAAACCACATCGAGTTTCAGCAAAGACTTTGAGATACTTTCCATTAATTCCTAGACTCAAAAGGCTATTTATGTGCCAACAGACGGTAGATTCTTTGAGGTGGCATGACGATGAGCGTTCTAAAGATGGAAAGTTAAGGCATCCCGCTGATTGTCAAACATGGAAAGATTTTGATACATTGCATCCAGATTTCGCACTAGATTCTCGCAATGTGAGACTTGGCTTGGCAAGTGATGGGTTCAATCCATTTAGAACCATGAAGTATATCTCATAGCACATGGGCAGTTATGTTGATGGTGTATAATCTGCCGCCTTGGATGTGCAAAATTTTTGAATATTGTATACTTTCTTTACTTATACCTGGGCCGCGATCACCTAGAAATGACATTGATATTTACTTACAACCATTGATAGATGAGTTAAAATTATCGTGGGATTCTGTGGTTGAAACATATGATACTTCAAGAAATCAAACTTTTCAAATGCGAGCGCAACTCTTATGTGGACAATCAATGACTTTCCTGCATATGCTATGTTATCTAGTTGGAGTACAAAAGGAAAGTTTGCTTGCCCTTGTTGTAACTATGGCACTAATTCTCGCTATCTTAAACATAGTCGGAAAATATGTTATATGGATCATCGTGTTTTTCTACCCATGGATCATCCATGGAGATCTAACAAAAGATCTTTCACTGGAAAAATTGAATTTAGGCCTCCTCCACCTTTATTAAAGGGAACATATGTGCTTAATAGCTTACAAGATTTTGAAAATGTGTTTGGAAAGAAGAGAAAGAGATCGAATGATGGCCCATGAAAAAAAGGTCAATCTTTTTTGAATTACCTTATTGGCAGCACAACCTGTTACGTCACAACCTTGATGTAATGCACATAGAAAAGAACATAGTTGATAGCATACTTGGAACTCTTTTGGATATTTCTGGCAAAACAAAGGATCATGCAAAAGCCCGATATGATTTGAAAGAGATAGGAATTAGAAAGAATCTTCATCCAAAAGATACAGGAGATAATATGAGAAAAAAGTTGCAAAAGCTTGCTTCTCAATGACAAATGGAGAGAAATCAGTTTTTTGTGGAGTTTTAAAGATAGCCAAGCTTCATGATGGTAGTGCCTTTAATATATCTAGGTGTGTGCAACTGGATGAAAGAAACGTGTCTAGTTATAAGACCAATGATACTCATTTCATGTTACATTATTTGCTTCCAATACCAATTAAAAGCATCCTTCCTAATCATGTGGCTATTGCTTTGATTCGTCTAAGTTCCTTCTTCTTGTGTCAAAATGTAATCACATTAGAGGAACTAAATTGCTTAGAAGTAGAGATCAGAGAAATAATAAATCAGTGGGAGCGAATTTTTTCTCCGACATTTTTTGATACAACGATTCATTTACCTATTCATTTGGCGAATGAAGTGAGATTAGGAGGTCCAGTTCAGAACAGATGGATGTATTCCCCTGAAAGAGAAATGGGTACATTCAAATCATATATCCGCAACAGACATTATCCAGAAGGTTGCATAGCAGAAGCATATGTAGGAATAGAGTGTATGAATTTATTCTCTAAATATATGCATGCGGTGTACATACTAGATTTAACAGAAGAGCCCAAAATAATGATGAATGTGATCCAACTGATGCAGCAACTGTGAGTTTGTTTCCTAACAAAGGATGTCCTCTAGGAGCAAAGAAAACTGATCCATTTATTTTAGATAACAACTCACTAAGTCAGGCACATGCATACCTATTGGGCAATTGTGATGAGGTTCAAGAATTTGTTAGGTACTTTAATTTAAATATACCTACATATAGTGTTCATTTACCTATTGGGCAATTGTATTTATTGTTTTAACAAAAAAAGTACATGTTGTGTAGAGAGCATGAGCAAGAGGTTAATAATCAGCCGCGAATATCTAAATGGAACAAGGCCAAGAATCATTGTCAAAACTTCTCTCAATGGTTTGAAACTCGTGCTTTGCAAGAGGATGTGCCTGATTTGATAAAACAATTGTCTAGAGGACCAAATTCTGTTGCTAAAAGATATTCTAGATATCTCATTAATGGATACAGATTCCATATTAGGTAGCGTGATGCAAGGCGTAAAACACAAAACAGTGGTGTTACACTAGTTGCCTCAACTACAAGCTTTGGAAGCTCAAAGGATAAAAACCTGATTGCTACAGATTTGACTTATTATGGTAGAATAGTTGATATAGTTGAGTTAGACTATTATGGTCATTTTAAAGTTGTTCTATTTAAGTGCGATTGGTATGAGGTTGAAAAAGATATTTATGACCTTACTTATGTGTATTTTAACAAGAGATGCTATTAGGAAGAGCCTTTTGTGCATACATCTCAAGTACATCAATGCTTCTATGTGCAAGATCCATATGATCAAGATAGACATTATGTTACGAAAACTATTCCGAGATACTTGTTTAACATGAGTGATCAAGTTGAATCTGAACTCCCATAAAGTTATGAGAATGAGCTATCTGAACATTTGATGGGACCATCTATACTAGAAGATAATGGTGAAGTTCTCTTAATAAGGACTGATGTACTAGAAACAATTATTGATGTGCCTTCGGAGGAATTTGTTACTCAACAACTTGAAGTCGAGTATGAAGAGGAGTTTAAAGATGAGTCTGAAGATGAGTATGAAGACGAGTCTGAAAATGAGTATGAAGACAAGTCTGAAGATGAGTTTGAAGATGAGTCTGAAGACGAGTTTGAAGATGAGTTTTATTATTTTTGTGATGACCATATAGTGCTGACTCACACTTTTTATTATTTAACTGTTGTTTTTGGTAAAAACACCTTAAGATATCTAATATGTGGAATTGAAGATTAGATCGCTGCAATCTTTAAGTATTCTGTTGGCTTCTTTCATGCGCCCGATTGTTGTTTGGTTAAGTAATTTATGTTGGATTCTTCAATTTATCTGATTATTATTTTGTTGATGAACTTGTAATTCTAGCTTTCTATTTTTTATTTGACTGTTTGTTGGCACAAACTTATATGACTAAGGTTAGTAATCTCTGAAGTATTCCTGGTGCATTTATCAAACTACTTTCTGATTTGTTAATATGAATTGTTGTTGTTATTTAAATACTTATTGTTTTCCTATTATTATCAGGCAATGGACATTAGAGGCAGCACAGTGAACTTTGCAGTGCCTTCAGAGGAATTTTTTTGTTGAACAGTTGCACACTAATGAACTCTTTGTGAAGTCAGTCCTCTGTAGGTAGTACTACATTCACTTTCTAGAAGTTAATCATTAGTTCACTACTCTTCCTATATTATACAACACAATTCCTTTTGAAGTTAGTATTCTCTGTTGGCTTCTTTAATCACCTGATTATTATTTTGTAGGTTAACTTACTCCGGGGAAAGAAAATAAAGAGATTAAAAGAAAGCGGGAAGATTGAATCAATCAGCAACACTAAAGAAAAAGGGTTCGAATCCAAACAAATCTCAAAGTCCATTGAAGAGTCTGAATTCTGATGTGCAATACCGATCAAGTGCTGAATTGGTCAAAAAATTCAAGATTAAGAGAGAACAACTTGTAAACGAATGCAATGATAAAGCTAAGAAAGAGCATGCACCAATAGTACATAAAAGAAAGATTTCTGAGGATTTCATTCCATAACAAGGAAAGAGTAAATTGCTTGGGCACAAATCAGTAATTCGATTGTCTTTAAGGGAAGAGCTTAGTACCTCACATATGATTGCAGGGAAAGGACAAACTAAACAGAGCCTATTTCAATCTAGAGAGTCCATTCAAGAGAAAGGAATTAAACTTCCTATGCATAACTTTAGGTTCCAAACGTTTTCCAAGGAAGGTGTTACTGCTTCAGTACATGTGACTGGAGCAACACTAGCTAACTGAGAGGAACAACATGATATTCAGGATCTACGAAACTTCAAACAGGTGAAGAGGAAGTCAGTCCTACCAGCCGCCAGTCTTGATCAGTTTCTGGAAAAACAATGGATACACAAAGAACATGATATTTATGATCTAACAAACTGCAAGCAGGTAAAGAGGAAGTCGATCATACCAGCTACTAGTCTTGATATGTTTCAGAAAAAACAAGGGATACACATTGGTGATGAAACAGAACATGGTAACCACACAGTAGTTGATGTCGAATTTATGCATGCTCCTTTTATTAATGAGCATAATAAAGGATTGTATGATCTTGTGGATCAAGAAGTAATCGGCGGGGATGAGTGTGCTATAGAAGAGGAAATTGACAATGATTGTAGTACAAAAGGTATGTCTTAAACCTTGTAAGATTTATTACTCATTCTAAAAGAAATTTCTTACTTCCTGGCTATTACATCAATCTAGGAATATCGGAGCGAAAAAAAGTTTGAGGACAAATAACATGTAAGAGTATTCACGCTAGAAATTTTGAAGAAAGAAAGGAGGTGAGATTTGATAAAGGACAAGCAGTGGGACCAACTGATAAGATAGTGTCAGAATTAACAAACTATATATGAACAATTGCAAGGAGTCCTAGATTCATCAACTTGATGTACACTAGTTGGCATGCGGTGCCAAATGATACTAAAAGGCGCATGTGGGAATATATCAATGTAAGAACAATCAATTGTGAGATTGCATATTTTATTGTTTGTTTTTACTGATTGAAGCTAAATATATTTTATTTTGCATAGTCCAAATTCCTAATTCCAGTAGAAGGAGAGAAGTGGGTGATGACTGGTCTTCATGATGCTTGGAGGCGACACAAGCAAAAAAATTAAAGAGAATTTTTTTGATAAAAATAGTACTGTTGAGGATATGCTAGCAAAACACCCCAATGACATTCCAGAAGTTCAATTCCGCCAGTTGATCGAGATTTGGAAACACCCAACTGTTCAAGAAAGGCTAATATAGTGCATTTCTACTCTTCAACATACTTTGCATCATATCTATTCTTTTTTTATTTATAAATTCAAACATCTCTTTTTATTTAATAATGTATAGGCCATGTGTGAGATGAATTCTCAAAATAGGAAAAAACAAAAGTGGATGCATCGAATGGGACCTATTAATTTTGCAAGAGTACGCATGACACTGGTAGTACTTAGTAGACATTTCATAAAAAATCTTAATTTCATTTTTTTGTACTTTATTAGAACATATTGATTTTTTAAATTTCTTTTGATATAATTTGTAGTGTGCAGCCAAAGACAACAACGAGGAACCATCAAAGTCTGAAATGTTTATTGCAACTCGTACAAAGACGGGAAAGGAAATTCAGGCTGATACCCAAGTTACAATAGTAAGATTTTTAAAGAGGATTAGTGGTGAATTTAATTCAGACTTAAAATTTATATATTGTGGAGAGTGTGACTCCATTGAATTTTACCAGGTATGTCTTCTTCTTCTTCTTATGCAAGTGCGAGATATCAAATATATTTTCTTTTAAATTTTTTATTGAAGTCGTTGTACTATTTGCGGGAGAGGATGCTATTTTTTTTCATTGTACTATTTGTTGGGAGGGAATGATAAGAAAAATCAATTCTTTGTCGATGTCGCTGAATTGTTTGCTAGGAAAAGTTGTTAGATTTTTTTTAGTTCTTGATTGCTATCGCAGGACTGTTGATTTGTTGGCAGGGGGTGATAATTTTATTTTAAAATGCTTGAGTCACTAGACAATTTGCTCGGAAGGGATGTCAATTAAAGTTAACTGAATGAATCATAAACTCATTTCAGCTGGAAAGAAAATAGTACTTAAAGTTCACTATGTATGTCAATTTTATTCAATAGGTTGAACTTCAGAATCGCCAAAATTCGAGAGAAACAACTGATGATACATTTAGGGCAGTGTTTGGAAAGGAGCAGCCTGGACGACTTAGGTGCTATGGTAGATTAGTGACAACAAGTTCTTTAAAGAAAGATGAGGAAACTAACAAGCTAAAAAAAGCATGCCAATGAAATCACTTCTCTAAAGGAAGAAATGAATGAAATGAGAGAAGAAATGCGACATTTATTTAGTCAATTGCTGCAAAACAACCCTGGATTGAATGTTCAAGATATACGAGGGTCATGTGTCGGATCTAACCTTGCTTCACCTGTTGATGCAAGTAGCGCACAAGCTGTAAGAGGCCAAAATCTTCAACATTCTTCAGGATCAACTCATGATTCGGTTCTTCAAAAGGTATTTTGTATTTCACATTCTCTGTTAGTAGTCTGCATATTGTTATAGATATCCAAGGTAGTTCTCGTTTTGTTGCTTTTGTATCTCTTCTTATTGTTGACTTGATTGGTGTTCTTCTGGAAGTTGTCCAATGTGTTTTCTTCACCTATTTTTCCATTGACTTTACTAGGAACCTCCTTTAAGGTAATGGTTTTCTGATTGTCAGCTGGTTCTTTTATGATGATGCCATTACTTTTTTTCATATCCTTCTCATGATCAGTTTCATAGCGACCATGCTATTGAATTTTTTTCTCATCCATGTGTATTCCATCTTGGTCGTGATCATTCTGGATGTGTTAGTTTACATGTTGCAACGTAATTTTCTGAGGTGTTTTGGTTTTGATTGCCTTCCTTCTCGAGATAGGTTGAACGTCATCCATCATCTCCTTATCAACTCTTTGTTCTTTGGTTTTGTTAGCTTGTTCTTCCGTTTTAGCTTTGATTTAGAGAATTTTGTTGGGTTCTTCCTTTTTAGCTTTGACTTAGAGAATTTTTTTTGTAACCTACTCATGATCATGGTTTTTTACATGAAAAATTACACTATTTACTCATGGTTAAAAAAAGTAATGTATATATGGTAGGTGTTGAAATCCCCTTTGACTTTTTCGTGTGTTTAGTTCTTCATATTTTGAACCCCTGCTCCGCCACTGCCGGTGGCTCATTATTGTTACTCAAATCTGTTCAAAGGGTTCAATTGAATCCCTAATATCGGGTAAAACATATATTTTGTTACATGAGGTTGAATTCTAAGTGTGATATTTTCGGTTATTTGAATCCACTTTGTATGAACTTCTGGCTCCTGAACTTCTACTTAGCAGAAAGTAAAAACTATTAGCCTTTACCTATCCCTCAAAAGTGATGAACCGGTTCAGTCAAATCCAATAAAAGTGAAAATTAAGGGGAGAAATAGAGACAAAACATAATAGAGAAAAGAAACAATGTATATGTGTTCCTGATGGTAGTATTTGTTTGTTTAATGTAAATGTGTGTATGAAGAAGATGTAAAGCTTCATTCTGTTATTAATGTAGAGGCAACTTCAATAAGAAAAGTTCTATCTTATTGTGTTGCAAAAGATTTTACCTCATCTTGTTAATATACTGGAACTTTGCCTCATCTTGTTATTAATGTTGTTTGTCTCATCTTGTTAATCTGTTGAAGTGGCAGGCACAGAGATGCTCAGAACTCTCGAGGAGTTAATGGTGTTATTCGGTGGACATCTGATGCAGTTACAATCTTTCTCATGAAAACAATAGCATAAAAACTCATGTTAGGTTTGGTTATGCTGATATGAAAATTGTGTTATTGCAGCATCTACAGAAATAAAACCTCTTTTTCTTTCTTTGTTTTGTTGTTTTTGTATCTTCTCTTATTGTTGACTTGATTGGTGTTCTTCAGGAAGTTGTCCAATGTGTTTTCTTCACCTATTTTTTCATTGACTTTACGAGGAACCTCGTTTAAGGTATTGATTTTCTGATTGTCAGCTGGTTCTTTTATAACGATGCCATTACTCTTTTTCGTTTCTTGCTCATGATCAGTTTCATAGTGATCATGCTGTTTATTCTGTAACTATAGCCAAATATATTTTCATGTTTTACTATGAAAGAAGAAGTGGATATGAAAAACTTACTGAAGGAAGCACTCTGATAAGTAGACACACCACCATGTGCGGATTTGTGTCCTGTAACTATCATCTTTCGGGTCCATCTCCATATATAAATACGTTAACTTGATCTTTTGTGACAATTATGTATTCATCATAAATTCCGACCTTCATATATATAGTATACCTTCCTTTTAGGTTCTTAGGGAATGCAACCAGAGCTGCTATGATAGTGTTGTATTGTACAGATCCATCCTTAGCTACCACAACGTTTTGTGATGGTTGGCCGTTGTTGCTTCTTATAGCCAACAATTACTCTGACCTTTCCTTGTCTTTCTAACTATGTCTAATCTAGCATTGAAGCTTTGCTTAATCTGTGTAATTGTTGTATCTAGAGTCATAGTTGCTCCCCTATACAACTTCCAATTCCTGGCCTGCCACACATGATATACTATTGAGGCCTAAAGTGCTGCAATTATCTCCTTGTCCAGTTGGTTCCAGTTCTTCCTCCTGATTTTTTCCAGTACTTTTTTCACATCTCCTACTGGAATCAGCATCCCAGGCCATTGAACTATCTCTGTAATGATTCCTTTGGTCTAACCACATTCATAAAACACGTGCTTTTGCGTCTCTACAGCTTGTGCATCACATAAACTACATGTTGTGTTATCCACTGGTATATTCCTCCTTATACCGGTGGATAACACTGAAAATCTCTATCTTATTGCAGTTCAATGTAAATGTCTATTTTTCATAACAGTACCACTACAATATTTAGCATATGAAATACCTGATTTATTTCTCCAACTTATAATTTTATTTTGAATGTGCAGGAAAATGCCGGTGATTGAATTTGAATAGTGGCCAGAAGTAAACTCGATCTATTGTAGTAAACGATAAAGAGTTTTTGTTATTGTCATATATGTTTGAATATGTTTTGTTTTGTGGAATTTATTGCTAGTAGAGATCTTGAAGCAATTGCTTTTTAAGTATGGATTGTACAAGACACGTTTCTCGAAGTTTATTTGAAATATATACCTTCGAATTATTTATTAGCTAATTTCATGCTTTAGATCAGTTATATATTTAATTATGTGATTTTTTATGCAAATCCAAATTATTATTGTGCCAAAATGAAAAATTGCGGCTACAAAAATTTTACACAGCATTGCCACACTTCAAGAGTGCGGCTATAGGGACGTCTAATTTGTGGCTTATTTTATCTTGTACATAAGAAAAGTTACACTTTATAAGTGTTGTTGTAGATGTCATATTGAGAAAGGGTAGGGGTCAAGGCACTCCATCTAATTCTCAATCGGTCATATAAGGTCTTCTTCCTTCCATCCTTCTTAATCTCCAAATCCATCACCAAAAGCTTGTGTTGGGTAGTAAGATTCTCACTCGGGATATATATTAGATGACGCAAGGACCTAACATTTAACATTATTGTCTAATTACTTTAAACTTCATTATTTAGTTTCTTTAAACTTCAGTAAACTGCAATCAAGTAGAGAAAGTGGCTCAATGATAGTATTATTTGTATCTTACGTTGCAACTTATACCATTAATAATGCTACAACTTTATATAAAACCTTGGCACGGAAGCAGGGCCTTGACAACTAGGTAAAACTATTGTAGTATCGTCATTGGTAATATTTATCAGATCGTTTAGCTTTTCATTGCCTATTTTAGGGCATCGAGGTCAGATCCGAGTTTAGGTATTGGGGTTGAAAGAGTTGGTCTGGTCTTTGTGGGGTCAAACCCAATGGAAGAAAATTACATGTGTCAATTTACTTGGCTAGAAACTAAACTCTAAGAGCAAGCTAAAATTTGTGGAAGACAAATTTTGTATTTCTATTCTTTGTGCTTGGAGCCCAAGTTTGGCCACCTATAAAAGGATGGTCATTATTCATGGTTGAAATCATCCTAAACTCATAGCAAAATACATTAATAGAGTAGAGAATTAGTAGAGCAATTATCTTATATGTATTTGGGATCCCTCCCCTTTCTTTGTTAATATATAAGTAGTTGTTCTTCGGTGTACGTAGGATTATTCTGATCCGAACCACTTAAAATATTGTTGTTCTTCCTTGTTCTTTATTTTCATGCTTCTACTAACAATTGGTATCAGAGCCAAGGTTCTGTCTGAGTATGCTCTGTGGTTGCAGCACAGTCTGAACTTCCACATCAGAAATGAATTACTTTAGTTTTCAGTATTTCCAAATAATTTGTAGTAGAAGAGGAGAACAGGTAACGATGAGCTCCATGAAGTTTGAAATTGATACATTTAGTGTGTGCAACAACTTCAATATCTGGAAGATCCAGATGATGGCATTATTGCGGAGGAAAGGTTTAATCCATACTATTGATGGAAAGTACCCTGATGACATATCAGATTACGACAAGGAAAAGATTGAAGGAGATAACATTGAGTGTAATCTAATTGTCCCTTGCACCTTACGTGCTTTGTGAAGTGAGTACAAGTACCGAGGAAATGGCCAAACAGTTATGGGAAAGGCTGGAAGGGCTTTACCAGGAACGATCGGTGACAACAAAGATGTTGTTATAATGGAATCTTCACACATTTAAGATGGAGTCAGTGTACTTTGTTGCAAGACCATCTATATGTATTCAATAAACTTATGATGGACTTACAGACTACTGGAATAAAAAAGAATGAGGAGACGCTTGTATATGCTATGTTATTTTCATTGACTTCAAAATATCGTGATATTGAGAAATCAATTATGTATAGCCAGAAGCCTATCACTCTTGAGCGAGTACGGCAAGCACTTAACTCTTGAGAGGTGCGGAGGCATTTTTAAGGAGACAAAGGTGACGAAGATAGTGGGCTCTCTGTGAGAGGTTGTACTAGCCAACAGGGAAGAGCAAATCAAAGTACAGATCAAAGTCTCATGTGAACAAGAAGAATGCAGAGTGTCAAGGCTGTCACAAGAAGGGGCACTTTGAATGAGATTGCCTTGTGTCAAAGTCCAAAGAAAAGGAGAGTGCATCCACTGTTGAGCAAGTACATGATTCTAATGATGAATATGTACTAACAACATTATGCAATAGTGGAGTCTATGACAAAAAATGGGTGTTAGACTCTAGTTATACTCTGCATATGACACTCCGAAGAGATTGGTTCAGCAGCTATGAGACAAGTAGAGGAACCGTAATAATGAGCAATAATGTAACTTGTAAAATAGTTGGAATTGGTTTAGTTCGGGTTCGTTGCCATGATGGAACCGTGAGGAATAATACAAAAGACCATCATGATCCTGATTTGAAAAAGAATTTGATCTCCCAGGGTACTCTGGATAAACAAGGCTACAAGCACATGAGCAAAGGAGGAACTATGAAAGTGACTGAAGGGTCTTCAGTCATGCTGAAGGCCAAGCTAGAGGATGGCCTCTACTCACTAGCAGGAAGCACCATTGTTGGCTCTCTAAATGCATCTGCAATGCAGTTATCTGATGACAAGGCGATTATGACACATGAGACTAGGTCATATAAGTGCATGAGGACCGGAGATATTGAGCAACCGCAACCTTTTGAATGGTGAAAAGATAAGCACACTTGAATTTTGTGAGCATTGCATCTTAGGGAAGCAGAAGAAGGTCAGCTTTAGCACTGGCAAGCACATGACAGGAGGAGTGCTAGACTACATCCATTCAGATTTATGGGGCCCTTCAAAGCTTCCATCGAAGGGAGGAAATAGGTATATTCTCAAATTCATTGATGATTTTTCATGAAGGGTTTGGATGCGTTTCTCAAAGGCAAAAGGTGATACTTTTGAAGCATTTAAAGAATGAAAGATTTTGATTGAGAATCAAATGGAGAGAAAAATCAAGTATCTTCGCATAGAAAATGGCTTGGAGTTTTGCAGCAAAGAGTTCAATGATTTATGCAAGGTTCATGGGATAACAAGACATAAGATGGTCAGGCACACAACATGGCTGAATGGAGTTGCTGAGAGGCCGAACAAAATCTTCTTGAGAAAGCTAATTGTATGCTCTTATAAGCCAAAATATCTAACGTGTTTTGGGCTGAAGTAAATCATACTACTTCTCATACTATCAATCGATCTCCTACATCAGTGATTGATTTTAAAACTCTGAATTATGGTCAGGTGAACCCTTTAACTATTCATACTTGTGAATATTTGGGTATCCAACTTATTTTCATGTTAATGAAGGAAATCTTGAACCAAGGGCTAAGAAGGCCATATTCATAGGGTATGCAGATGGAGTAAAAGGGTACAAGCTTTGGTGTTTGTCTTTACTCAAATTTGAAGTTAGTAGAGATGTTACCTTTGATGAATCCTACATACTTGATCCTCATAAAGTTTTTGTGGAGTTATCAGGAAAAGAGAACAATGACCAGGTGGAGCTATTGGTGGAGCTTACCAAAGAAAGGGATCAAGAAACTCAAGTTGATGAGTCAAAAGATGTTGATCTTGAAGAACTTGATGTCAATGAACCATACACAATTGCAAAGGGAAGGTACAAAAGACAGATATGGAAACTGGAACGCCTTATAGAGCAAGCAAATTTGATTGCATGTGCATTCATAGCTGCAGAAGAAGAGATTAAAGATCTAGATCCCTCCTCGTATATTAAAGCAACTTCTTTCAAGGATGTTACACAATGGCGGTTAGCCATTGTGAGACATGGGTCTTAGGTTAAAGGCTAAAGGGTAAGAGGACAGTTGGATGAAAATGGATCTACAAAAAGAAAAAGGATATTCCCGAAGTGGAAGATGCTAGGTTTAAGGCGAGATTGGTTGGAAAAGGTTTCAATTAGAAGGAGGGAATTGACTACAATAAAATCTTCTCTCCAGTCATGAAACATAGCTCAATTTGTGTGCTACTAGAATTGGTTGCACAATTTGATTTGGAGCTTCAACAGCTTGATATCAAAACTTCTTTCTTACATGGTTATCTAGAAGAGACAATCTACATGGATCATCCTGAAGATTCCTAGCCGAGGGAAAAGAAGATCATGTATGCCAACTGCAGAAGTTCTTGTATGGTTCAAAGCACTCCCCTAGACAGTGGTACAAGTGGTTTTATGCATTCATGACTACACATGGATTTTCGAGGAGTGCATTTGATAGTTGTTTGTATCACCAAAAAATGTCTGGTAACTCTATGATTTATTTATTCTTATATGTTAATGATTTGCTTATTGCTTCCGACAACATCACAGAGATAAATATTTTGAAGAAATTGTTGAGCAAGGAATTTGACATGAAGGATTTGGGAGCTACAATGAAAATCCTTGGAATGGAGATTTCAAGAGAAGACAGTGTTGTACATCTTTCTCAGAAGAGGTACACCGAAAAGGTTCTTGAGATATTAAATATGCATATGAGCAAGCCTATAAGTACACTGTTAGCTTCTCATTTCAAGCTTTTAGAGTTACAAATGCCTCAGTCTGTGGATGGGGTGGAACATATGTCAAAGGTTCCTTGTGCTAGCACAGTTGGTAGCATTATGTATGCTATGGTGTGCACATATCCAGATATTGCTCAATCTGTAAGTGTGGTAAGTAGGTACATGACAAATCCAGGAAAAAGACATTGGAAAGATGTCAAGTGGATATTAAGATATCTCAAAAGAGCTTCTGATGTTGGCCTAACCTTTCGAAAAAGTGAAGGTATTTCAATTCTCGGTTATGTAGATTCTAACTAGGCAGGGGATCTTGATAGAAGAAGGTCCACAACTGGATACATCTTTACTCTCGTTGGCAGTGTCGTTAGTTGGAAATTGACTTACAGTCGATTGTCTCTTTGTCTACAACAGAGGCAGAATATATGGCAGCAACAAAGGCAGTGAAAGAAGCTATTTGGTGGAAAGGTTTGGTGGCAAGAATTGAGTTTGGTTGAGCTAGAATCAACTCGAAGATGTGATAGTCAAAGTGCTATTCATTTGATTAAAAATCAAAGATTTCATGAGCGCACCAAACACATTGATGTCAGATTCCATTTCATTTGATATGTCATTGAAGAGGGAGCTATAAAAGGCCAAGAAGGTTATCACAGATGATAACGCTGCAAATATGTTGACTAAGATAGTCCCGCTTGCCAAGATTGTAGACTGTAAGGACTTGGCGGGAGTATGCATCAACTGATGCAACTTTAGGAGAACAACTGCTAGGTAGAGCTAGTGTGTTCAACAAAGGTTTGATTCTTGTTGTTTCTTACAACGAGATTGCCCAGTAAGCTTAGAAGTTTTGGCCGGGGTGGTTCATACGCATGCTCAGAATGCAAATCAAGGTGGAGATTGAAAGAGTTGGTTTGGTCCTTGTGGGGTCAAACTCAATGGAAGAAAATTCCATGTGTCAATTTATTTGGCTAGGAATTAAACTTGGAGAGCAAGCTAAAATTTGTGGAAAACAAATTTTGTATTTCTTTTCTTTGTGCTTGGAGGCCAAGTTTTGCCACCTATAAAAGGATGGTCATTCTTCATTGTTGAAATCATCCTAAACTCATAGAAAAATACATTAGAAGAGTAGACAATTAGTAGAGAATTTCTCTTAGATGTATTTGGGATCTTCCTTTTCTTTGTTAATATATAAGTAGTTGTTCTCTGGTGGACGTAGGGTCATTCTGATCTAAACCACATTAAATATTGTTGTTCTTCATTATTTTTTATTATCACGTTTCCGCTAATAAGAGTTGTGTCCCGGTTCAAGTGTCGGGGTCAGAATCATGTATTAGTTCAAATATCGTGTCCTGAAATAAGAGTCGGGGTCAGGTCCTATTTTAGAAGTCAGGTCCCGATTTGGGAGTTGGGGTCAAGTTCCAATTTGAAAGTCGGGTCCTAGGTTGGGAGTCAGGAATCAGAGTCAGATCCTCCTTCAAAAGCCAGGTCCTGCATCAAATGTTCGGGTCGGGGTCGGGGAGGAGTCCTAATTTGGAAGTTTGGACTTAGATCAGATGTCATGTCCCGATTTAGGGTATCAGAGTTAAATCCCAAGTCAGGTGTTGAGGTAAGGTCCCAATTCAGAAGTCATGTCTCTATTCAAGAGTAGAGTTTGGTTCGTGAATAAGTCATTAGTGTAGGATGTCGGGTTTAGGTCTCGCTTCGAAAGTTAGGATCCGCATCGGATTCTAAGGTGGGAGCCGGGTCATGGTTCAGAATTGAGTCCAGAGTTAGATGTCAAGGTCGGATCCAAGGTTGAATTGGTGGGGTAGGGTCGTGATTCGAAAGTCAGGTCCTAATTCAAGAGTAGGGGTTAGATCTTGAATCAGTCATTGGGGTCGGGTGTCAGGGTCATATTCCGATTTGAAATATAG